>VXBP01001312.1:52710-124581 GCA_013400115.1 Rhinopomastus cyanomelas | reverse complement strand
CTAGTTTAAAGTCATCTGAATGAGCCCTGCTAGCTTTTGAGGATTTAATTAACCTTTGGGGATTTAAAATTTTAAAATTCTGAATCTACTTTATAAATAAAGCTTACCGAGTTGATCACTGCAGCATTATCAGCATTTACAGATCAATTCTTAAAGAGAATTAAATGTCAATCTAAACTCTAACACTGTTACTGTGGTGTGGTGAAGCAAGATTCTTGACAATTGCAAGCAGGATTTTTCTAGGTGCAAGAGCCAATATCTGTCATGAGTGTCCCATAATCTCCAATAAGAAGAGCATCAGACAGCTGGAATTTCAACCATTTTGTTGATATCAAGTGATCAAACAAGTAATCAGAACCTAAGAACTTCAGGACAATGTTCAACATGCTCACAGGGACAGCACATAAAGCACATGCAATGGATGAAGTTCTCCCTTCCCCAGTACCACAGAAGCTTTTACCTCTTTTTCTTGACTGCTTTCACTTTTGGAACAGGCTTGTTTTTCCAAGATGTTATTGCAAAGCTGTACAAGGTTCTTCGTCTGTGAAGCAGACAAAGGATCCCACGCACTCTTTACGAGTGCTGAAAAAAACAGAACAGGAACGTATTTGATTCCAAATCATTAAAATGTAACAAACACTAAAGAAGCTAAACCATTCACAATAAACTCACTACATCATGGAGCATCACTATATAACTGACATTACTTGATAGATACCACTTGTATTTAGGGTTCAATTGCCTAGCTACTGTGAACATTTTCAAGGCACTCTTACTATACCTGTAATTTTTGGAAGAATAGTTTTTTCAATCACTTTAGGCAAAACTTCTTTATCATTATTATCCCTTTTTGATTCAGGCATGTTTCCAGTATCACTGAATTCTTCTATAGCTCTGAACCAGGGCATGTCTTCCAACTTTGTAAAATTCTGCTGAAAGATCATTCCTGTTAGTTCATCAGCTGCTCAGAATTAAACAAAAAGCTCCATTCAGTGGTACAAGAGGTTTCAATAATTTCAGATTCACCCTCATCACTGAACAGGCCAAAACACTGAATCAAGAAAGCTACATTTAAAGCTGTAACTTAAAGGACAGAACTGCTAAAGTGTCTTCAGAAAAACTCAAGACAGTTCTTTTCAGAAAGTACGTTGCAAAAGGAGGTAAGGAGATGTAAGGAGAGAGGAGAAAATTAACAAGATTCCAACTACATGCTTCAATTTCTAAGACCACAACAGCATCTTCCTACTAATTTCTAATGCAGTTTTTTTAATACACAACCACATATAAAATTTTTGAAGAAAACAAAGCCAGCCGATGCACTTACCTCAAGGGGATTCCAATTTATTAACTGAGCTCTGATCAATGGATTTAATAGCTTAGGCAGGCAGAAACTGACATAAGCATCACAGTAAGAGTCAGGAAATCTCTCTTTCCATTCTTGGAATTTCAACAGGATTTTTCTGATGTCACAAAAATCTGCATGTACATCTTCAAAGACTTTCTTACTATCCTCTAAAATGTTATCTACAGATAATATTCATTGAGAACAAAAAGAAACAATGATGGAACTTATTGAGGCATAAGCTGACAAGTTCATGCATCTACAGGACATTGAAGTATCTATGTTGTAACCACATTTGTCATTTATGCTTGACACAACTGACACTGAAAAAGGTTTTAAAACCAACTACCTGCAAAACCTAGTTTCAGATTTTAAAAAAAGTCAGAAGACCAAAAAAGTCAAGTTTTTCCATGAGCTATTCCATAGGTTAATAACATCACTATTTTCACACAAAGTTGTAAGACTTCATACACAGAAGCCCTCCTGCAGTATATGGAAGAAAGACATTACGGCTTTCGCTGCTCCTTTTCATCCATTCGATTAAACCATCAACATTTAATTCACTCTATATTCAGAAAACAGATCAGTTATACAAAACACACACTGAGTACTGCCAGATCAGCTTTGGTAGATTATACCAAATTCACTTGTGTTTAGTTGAAACAGTCACACATAACTCATACCAAAAGAAATCTACAACTATACACCTATTTTCCTGAAGTGCTTAGAAGTAATGGAATACAATTTTCCTCTACGGTGCATAACTACAAAATGCATAACTCAAGTGAAATATTTCTTCACTTTTCCCATTTTTAAAAATCAGACTTTGTTGTAGTACACGACATTAACATTGCCACCAACCTTTGCTCTTCTGGAACTCGGTCTCCTCTGCTGCAGTCAGCTCGTCATCACTTGACATACCCTCATGGTGATCAGTATCTCCTGAACACTCTCTCACTTTCTGCCTGCAAGTCCTGCATTTTATAATGAGCTAAGATGAGTTACGCACTCATGTAAGCAGAAGGAAGCTAAATAAGAAAGAATTTTATTCCAAAATGTGTACTAAAATCAAGTTGCAAGAGCTTAAAGAAACAGTCAAGGATTAATAACATATAACCAATAGTGGTTATTTAAGGACAGAAACTGTGGAAGAAGGGAGGGGCTTTGGAAACTAACATGAAATGCAGTGTCTCTCATCTCCCCTATGAACCATGTCATAACCTTCACTTCATTCCTGCTGAAGATAATAACAGATCCCACCTGGGAACACTAAACTTCTACCATGGTACTGGACACTGCCTCTGCCAGTTTTAGCATCCAGGATAAAATTAAACCACTGTCGTCTTTGCCATCTCAATCCTGGATTATCCATGCCCACATAAAAAACATGATGGCACTCAAGTGCTAGTTAAGCTCAAAAAACCATTGTCACCACACCAAGAATTTTAACTTGCGAAATCAGTAGCTTGCATGTCTGCTAGAGGAAAACAAAGCATGGTAAGAGGATTAGATATTTTTATGTGGTTATATCAATTAGCATTAAAAGTTAACTGCTCCAAGTTCTTCTTACACCATTTTCCATCCTTTAAAATTTCAAGGTTCTTGCTGCTTCAAAGTACAATTATGAGTTGAAACACCACTGCAGCTGAAGAACTTCCAAAGCTCCCAGTAACTTCTGAAAACAATCACCAGCAGTCCCTGAACACTAGTATCTAAAACACAGTATTTGACCTACACTGTCAGCAGGGGAGGGGCTTTGCTTTACTTACTGTAACCACCCCTCCCAGCAGCAACAACGCTGCCTTTTTTCGCTATCTACGTACAGCAATAAAATACAAATACACTAGAAATATACTTATGTGTAAGGTAATAATTTTATTTATTACAACAGGTTGTATAGTTTTTTAAATAATCCTCGCTTAAAACTTGTTCATTTAAGATAACAATCTATTAGCATTCAGGTTCAAACCAACACAAAGTGAACATCATTAAGCAACGGATGTTTTCCAAGAACTTTCAGTTTTGAAACCAAATACCTCTCTTCTATAATTTCCTTTAGTAATCCTACAGGTTTACCTTCATCACTGCATAAGTAACAGAAAGCCAGGGTACAGCAGGTTTACCAGTTTAAATGTACACATATGTAACACCTACCTTCGATGTTCACACATTTCCAGAAGCTGCGTCTTCTCAGTACCCTCCAATCCGCCATTAGTTGGTTTGTCATTTCCACCTACCAGAAAACAGAAATGGTAAAAAAAGAAAGTTACATCAAATTTAAATTCTTATTTTCTCAATAACGAAACATCGATTCTCTATTGTTCTTTATTTGCAAGATAGCCAGAGAAAAATCAAACCTAAATAAACATCTAACAATCTCCAGAGTAACATCAAGTGAAGAGTATTATTGTTCACTGCATACAGTCAGATGTGGTTGTACTATTACACCAGTAGACCAAAAAAAGTGTGTGTGGTGACACTCTAGTCAATACTCACTGCTTCCCATCTCTGGAAAAGGAAGTTAAGTGATTTTCACAATAGAATCTCAGCACAGTAAAAGGCAATGTACAGAGTGACCCTCATCTGTACATCAAAACTGAAACCATGTAATAAACACATGAGGCATAATGCAAGTTAAATCCCTGATTTACACTACTCAAGATCATTGCACTGCTGTCTCTGCGCAACCTGTTACCCTTACTCTGATTTATAGAAAGCTGGATACAAAACTCCAGGTGCGGACTCAGAGCACAGGAGAGGGGGAGTCCTTCTCCATAGAGTCACTTTCCAGCAGGACAACCCCTAATCTGTACTGGTGTGCAGTGTTACTCCTCCCTAGATGCAGGACTCCATACTTATCCTTGTTCAGTTTCACTCAGTTCCACTTCGGCCAGCTCTGTCCAGATCTCACTGAATGGCAACAGTCTCTTCTGTGAAATCAGCCAATCCTCCCAGTTTCATATCATCAGCAAACTTGCTGAGGGTACACTATCTCCTCATCTAGGTCGTTGATGAAGATGTTAAACAAGATCAGCCCTAGCACCAATCCCTGCGAACAGCACTAGCTACAGGCCTCCAACTGGACTGTGCACTGCTAACCAAAACTCTCAGAGCTTTACTGTTTATCTAGTTCTCAATACACCTCATAGTCCAATCTCTAAGCCACTTCTCCTGAGTACCTATGAGAAAATTAGGAAAACTATATGTTTAACAGGGCTTTAAATAAGTAGTCTCATTTATAACAACCTGTAAATGAAATTATTTTAATAGATACCATAATTGTAACACTACCCTTTTTCTCCTTAATACTTGCCATCTGTCAGCTACACAGTGCTACAAAACTACACAGGCTGCTGCCTGTATCTAATCTGCAGTTTATCCCACACAGTGAGAAGACTGAACCCATATCACTAGTAGTAGAAACTGGTGCATCTGGCCTCCATCTGTTCCCAGCAGCAACAAGCAGTCTGCTGTTAGCTTTCCCAGAATAGTTTTAAACAGTTTGGTTTTGAAGGGTTTGGACTGTTTTTAATAACAGCAGCTACAGATCCACAGGGCATACAAACATATGTTGGTGTGGAAAGAAAACATGAGATGAGAAAAAAGTAGTAATTTTCTCTGCAGTGACTAAATTCTACCATTTTGCTTTAGATAAAACCCTTACACAAAGTGGCTTTTTTCTTCATGTCCCTCCCTTCATTTGCACCCCTTGTTTGAAGCCTCCATTCTGAGCACACACAAAGCCTTGAAGATGCTGTCACGCCGAAATGATGTTGCCAAGTAAACATTTGGCTCTTTTCATACAATTGAGCTCTCTTCAACTTAAGACATACTGTAAAACCAACTTGTTTTTCTTTTTAAATACAGATGGGAACTTGTTGAATTGAGTAAAGTATCACAAAGTATTTGCTCCTGTTTTGTTGGACTATTAAAGCAGAGAAAAATCGGTATCACAGGTGTTACTGAGATAAGGATGTCAACTGACGTACAGAAAACACCTAATGACAATAGGAAGGGAAAGGAGATTAAAGGAAAAAATTAAAAGCCTTCTAAAAAGAAACTATTTCTGCTGACAGATTGTTTCCATAGGAAAATACCTTCCAAGTTCATACTAACTTGCCAGATGCTGAATACCAGTAGCTTCATTTTTCAGTTCATCTTGCCTACGTTTCATTATGTTCACAGCTCGTTGCTGAAGAAGTCCATGTGCAGCCAATTCTAGCTCACTGATGCATTTAATCTGAAGTACAAAAAATTATAATCAGGTTTAAAATTAAACTCTCAAGAGAATGAACAAAACAGATTATGCGGGTTTTCAGTACAATTACGATACTAGAATCAAAGTACTGTAGGTCAAAAAGTAAGCTCCTTGTCATTGGAGCTTTTCAGGCTTTTTTGTAAGGCTCGAAACTAAACGCCAGCTGCCCACCACAGGACTACCCAAGAGTTCCTACAAAAGGCATCAAGAGGACATTATTGGTGCAGTTACTTGTCTTCAATTTGCTTTTGAGCCAGTAGCCATTAAAGAAAATCTGTTCATTAACTAGTGTTTTCTCTCTGAAGTGACATAAGGAAATTCAAATTGCAAAGGAATTAAGTGACAGATTTGAGAGAGGCACCTGTAGAGGCAAACAACAGCTAATGTTCACCGAGGCCAAACTTTACGTGGCTCCTCCCCTTCCCCCAACCTTCACCTTTTTCATATATATATATATATATATATATATACAGTTCAGGAAGCCAACAAATTTTCACACAACTTTGCTAACTCAAGTTCAATGGGTCTGAAGTGGGATTAAGTGCCACCTCTCACTCAACTGCAGGATACTGGTTACTAGACCTGCGAAGTACTCCCAACATTTTGGTTTCATCCAACAGAACAGACCACGGCTCAAGTCAGTATACCTATCCCAGTTTGATCATCACTTCAGGTGAGGGTTGATTTGGTTTTCCTCTATTCTGTTTCCTGTTACATTTCTGATATAACTGATTTTTAACCAGGTGGTGTCTCTCAGAATTCCTAAACATAAAACCCTCATCTTGCACTGACAGGATTGCATCTTAACAAAAAAGAGAAGAGGAAAACATGCATACTTTTTCATTCAAACAGTTTATCAAGTTTTCTACATATGTTTTCATGGCCCTGTAGAATTTATAATTAAGAGCTGCATCTGAAGACTCCTGTAACTCTTGGACAGTCATCTTTGAGCTCTCAATGGCTTCTATGCATTTTTCATATTCTCTCTGGTGGGCACGGTGCACATCCTTCAGTGATGTTATCCTAAAAAGAGAAACCCAAACAACTAAAACTATTGGCAAGTTAACAGTTTATGCGCTACAAAACATTTTTTCCATTATGATTACATACAAGATGTTTGCCTTTGCTACCAGGAGTACTTGCATTTGAACTAACAAGAGTTGGAAGCTTTATCTTTGTCAGCATTTGCCCAAACATGGGGCATGGACAAGCATCACCAAGACTGAAATATCACTTACGTTTATCAAGGTTACATCAAAGACATTGCCCCTCCCCCTGTTCCTATTTTCCAAACAGGTTACCCACTTCTGATAGCCTTACTCTTAGTTTTCCTTACTTGATTTTGTACATAATTCCCACATCATTTAAGTCCTTCGATTCAGCTAAAAAGATACACAATTCCACAAAGATATTTAATCCATTTTAGTTGCTGTTCTTTTAACAAGCAGGTCAATAATGCACAAAGCAAAGCATTTACAGCAAGAGCTCTGTGCAAGCCCATAGCACTTATTTGCTTCAGCTGTATAATGTCACACATGTAAACTGGTCTGAACAGCTGCTTCCTGGTGCTTCAAGAGATGAAAGGGGATGGCATACCTCAGAATGCCTGAACCCCAACTGTCCTCACTAACCCTCTTGCAGGTTCCCACTTCCACTCCAGGACACTTCAGCTGCCCATGTAAGAGCTGCTGAACTGCTAAAGAAAAGTCACAGCATGGCACTCTACCAAAGAAAATCAAGGTAGGTTCTAATTTGCCTGAATAGGCTGCAGGGACTTTACTGCTGCTTTAGGAAATACTGCACTACTTTTGCAGCTGGTCTAAGAACCACCGTAAGAGGGCTATGATTGCCAGTTCCACTTGCCTTCACCAAAGTTGTGCTTGCTTGAACCAATGCTCCTGTCAAAAAAAAGGGTAGCACAAAAAGCTGCTGTCCTTTAATTGAACTCACTCTGAAATTTTAGTTTATAAAACACTGTTGAAAACTCCAAATGCTCCCCTACAATATAGTGCGAGCCTGGTAAAGTTAAGAATTTGTTATACTTTACTGGATATAATACCAGGCATTATTAGACACGTGTTAATAAGGCTTCAAAGCTGTCCTCTCATTCTGTGACCAAAAAACCACAGACATCTCAAAAGTTAAGTTTGTAAAGCAGGATTTACCTTTCAGCCAGCCGCTTCTTCACAATTTCCAAGGTCACAGGTGGTAGAGAAACAGAGGGATCATACTTTGGTTTAGCTGGTGGAGATTTATGCAGGAAAGCATCACCACAAGTTTCCTACAAGAGTTTTAAGTGTTAATGATTTGGATAAATATAGGTATTTCAACCTTCAAATAAAGTACTGGAAAGTACAACACAAAGGCAAGAAAAAGAAAGCATGAAATACATATGTATGTTTTACAAATAAAACGCAATGCATGCAGAACTAAACTGCACAAAGATAGCTGTAATTTAGGATACACTTAAGTTTTTGTCATGGCCTGAAAATATTAGTAACTTCCAGTAACACTGCATGCTTCGATACTGACAGCTGAGACTGCTAGTATCAAGAATCTAAATACGAAACGTAGAAACAAATTATAGTCAGTGATAACACCTGGTTTTACTCACACTAAAATAGTTATAGAACAGGTATATTATAAATTTTCCATCTATTAGTCATTTAGTGTTCTCTTTTCTCATAGCAAATATTTCCGTTTCCCTCACCAATGAATATCAGCGCTATCCTCTGACAAATCCAGTGGCCAAGGCAGATTTTTCACTATGACAACAGTGTAACCACAGCCACAACTATAAAAAAAGGAGTCTGCTGTGTTTTAGCTTATAAGTTAAAAAACATTTTACATTCTACTACTAAAAATAATTGCAGTGTCCTGAACAGCAGAAATTAATGGTTTTCCAGAAACAAGAGTATGAGGACCCAAGAATACTAATCATACTGGAATTGAAATTCAGCTGCAGAAGGATCTAACTTCCTCACAGTCCTTTAACTAGTCCCATTTAACAGGGAAAGACTTCTACAGTATTCTCTTCTGACATACTGAACTAGTCTTCTAGATTTTCCTAGCCTGATCCCTGATACAGAAGTTGATTTCAAGTCAGAAAGGAAGTGCATAGCTCAGAAAGACACAATATCTTTCTGCCAACTCTTTATCTTAAGTAGAATTCTGCTCAACTGTGAAATGAGCTCATATCATTACCCAACAGAAATTTAGCATAAGAAAAGAGTACTTTTTCTTTAGTGAGTTTTTAATGTTGTCATTACCTCCGTACTCTTGCTGTCAAGATCCCTTGCACAGTAGCAAAAAAAAAAATTTTTAAAAAATAATCAGGGTTCAGAATGTTATCCTCTGCTTTTTAGAGCCTTCCATCACAAACAGGTACCTGCCTTTAGGGCAGACAACAGTACTGTGCTTCTGAACAGCTAGAAAGCTATTACAGATTTTCACTATTATCTTTCCCATGTTTCTATTAATCTTTCTCCCTGAAAAATCAGGGTATAGCTTGCTAAAAACCTCTCTGATGAGAAAGCAGGGAGGAGACAGTACTCCAGACATGCGCTTCTGCTTATGAGCAAAAAGCAACTTTCAGTGGTTAGGAAACTTGTTACCTGGGAATGTTTAAGAGCTTTCTTTATTTGCTGTTCTTCCCACTTCATGTGTGCTTCATCTTCACTTGATTCATCACTCACAGACACTGCAAGTTAAAAAAACCATCATTAGATGTAATTGTGTCCTTTATTTTTCCCTTTCCAAGTCCTTCTTCCTGTAAAACAATGGTTCTCCCAATCATTAGTAGAAAGTTATACAAAAAAAACCAGGAAGTCCTGCAAATGGAGGACCTCAAACCAAAAGGCAAAGAAGGCTTGGAAATGGATAGTGGGATTTGTCGAGCTCACAGCAATATAAGCTTCCCCAACACAGTTTCTCAAACTACTAGTACTTCAGTAGAAAGAGCACAAGCATCTTGTTTTCATGTCTAAGAGCAAAGCTGTGCATAATACACGTAAACAAGAGTGTAAGTACAGACTGTAACACAGTGAGCCAGCAAATCCTTGAGTGTTCAAAACTGCATGTCCTACTGCAGATAGAAAAATCTCATTAGTATTACTCAGAATTGCAGAACTGGCTTATTGTTATGCTTACCAGCTCATTATCACAAAGTCAGCCAGTTCTTAGTAGACCACAAGCAACTCTAGGAGGACAAAAGCAATGGAAAAGCCAGACAGGCCTTGCATGCAGTAGATTTGTTTAATTCTGAAAGGCTGGATTGCTGGGGTGTTTTTCCCCTCCAAAACACACCTTTTCCAATAATAGACATAATGCTCATGCATAGAGAGCACTGGAAAGAGTCAGAAGCAAGAGGCAGGATTTACAGCAACTTTACTCAGGTTAAATGTTGTGCCTCCTCTAAGCCATTTATTTTGCAGCCAAGAATATCTTCTATATGTTTCTCACAGCACACTGCACCACCACATCAGTGAGATCTAAACCAGGTGTTTAGATGTAGTATCACATTAAAAACTCAAGAACTGCCTGTAAAACCTTTTGTCAAGACTCCAGAGGAGCAAAGCCTTGTATTGCACTCACTTAACTGAAAAAGTCCCACATTCATTTGTTTGTATCAGCAAAACAAAACCACAATCACTGTGAAAAGACTGAGGGGTGACCTCATTAATGTCTACAAATATTTGAGGGGTGGGTGTCAGGAGGATGGCACTGGGCTGTTCTCGGTGTCATGTAGTGATAGGACAAGGGGCAATGGTTGTAAGCTGGAACATAGCAGGTTCCACATCAACCTGAGAAGGAACTTCTTCCCTTCCAACCTGTAACCTTCTGTGATTCTTCACGGTGAGGGTGACGGAGCACTGGAACAGGCTGCCCAGGGGGGTTGTGGAGTCTCCCTCACTGGAGATATTCAAGACCCGACTGGACGGGTTCCTGTGTGACTTGGTTTAGGTGATCCTGCTGTTGCAGGCGGATTGGACTAGATGATCTTTCGAGGTCCCTTCCAATCCGTAATGATTCTATGATTCTATGAAAAACAGGACGAACTCACCCATGTGTTCAGCCAACCTCTGCCTAAGAGTTCTCTTTCCAGGAAGAAAATTGAGATTCTTCCTATCAAACTCATCTTCACTCTCTTCACTGCTTTCTCTTCTCAGAGAGACCCGTGGACTGTTTGAAACATCCAGTGGAAGATAATCCTGTGCCCTGGCTAAGTGATGCTTCCTCCGAGCAGCCTCGAAACAAGCTGTGCTGGGGATATTCCCTGCATTGAAGGGAAAGACAATCTAAGCAAAAGACCAAAAGCAAGACTGTATCACTCCTAAAGTCACCTAATATCAACACTCACCACAGTTCAGGGTCACAGTTTAATTCTGAATACAGGACACAAGAAGCTTTTCTATTAAGCTTATGTTGAATACAAAGAGTTGGAAAAGCATCCTTGAAAAGTGTCTCTCAGTCTAAAAACAAAGCCCAGACTTTTTCATTTTCCGTAAAATGCTGTTAGCCTGTCCTCCTTTCCATCTCCCCCAAAGATGAGTGTTAGTAAACTTAGTTTACAAAGGAATCCAAAGTTTACACATCCACACAAACTGGGTCCTATTTTGAGCTCATTAAAGGAATCGTGTATAATCAGTTGTGCATAATTTTTGTTGTCTTTCTTCTGAAACTAATGATTAACTACATAATTTCTGATCCATTTACAAAATTAGCACAGCAATGCATCTACAATCAAATATAATGATAAACCACCACAATTCTTTCAGAAGAGTAGCCCTAATTCAGCACAAACAAGACGCTTTCACCTTAGGTAACCCTAAGTGGGATTCACCTCACCTATCTTGTCAGGTATTTCAAACAAAACATGTTTTAGATTAACTTCCTTTAAAAAAAATCCAGGAAATTAACCTGGTGATAAATCCTTCCTCCTCCGTAAAGGGCTGGATTCATTTTCAGAGCCTAAGCGGTTGTAGTCTTCACTTAGTGATGAATCATTTTCATCATCCTCCTCTTCTTCATGACTGCCTTTTGTGTTGCCAGTTGCAGGCTCCAACTGACAGATTTCTGTTTTAGGGGTAAAAAAATAAACAAAAACAAACCTAAGATTAATTATTTCAGTTTCAGCTACTGGAAGCTGATGTGCTGTAACTGGTTACCATCAAAACATGCCAAATTTTCCAACACTCCAAGGCAACAAGTTCTTGATTTGAATTAAAGCATCTGTGGATTAGCAGTGGGCTTGTGACCGTTGGGTTAACGGTTGGACTCTATCTTAAATGTCTTTCCCAACCTAGATGATTCTATGTACAGCACAAAACAATAGCATCAGTTCCCAGACAACAACTGAGACACACACTGCCAGTTCACAGCATGTTCAGATTCATCTTCTCTGACTGTATAAACAGTCTAGAGAGTGACTTTTTTACCCCTAAGCATTAACAAAGTAGGACATCCCTATGTAAACTGTGAGTTTATGTTTGTCTGTCTGGTCTCCAATTATCTTTGAATTCTTTAAGCACCCTAGTTTCTGCCACTACATGTCCAGTTAGTTACCTAATTAACAAACAACAGAGTGTGCTACAGCCACAAAAGTAAGATATACACTTTCGTAAGAAGTTACTAAGAAAATGTACCAACTCACCTCAATCACATTCTGAAAGGGAATTATTTCCCAGCCTAATTACTTTTTATCTAACTGTAACAGTTAGGGTAGATCTCTGAAGTGACTGAAGTTGCAAAAGGGGAATAGAAGGAAACAGAAATTTCAGGCATAGTTGTTTGTAACACACAAACACCAAACATCTCAACAGGAAATTTGATGCAGTTCAATGGGAAACTTCTGTAGAAACACTACAAAAGCAATCAAAGCTACTGAGCATTCAATTAAAATATGTAATTATTGTAATAGCATAGTTTAGTAAGACAAAGTTTGAGGTTTTCATTAAGCTTTATCCTACATCCTACTAAAGTCACATTTTTCTCTCAGTACAAATACTCAGCCCAATAAGAAGTGGATAGCTGCCACAATTTGAAAGATACAATGCTGAGGTATAAACTTAAGCAGAAGTTAACTACTTCTGATGTACTACAGGGCTTCTGCATATCCAAGTCTTCTTAAGAACAGCCATCAAGTTCTGACATTGTTCTACCAAGGAGAACTGGAAAATTATTCAGCAAAAATACATTAAAAATTATAAACCTGTAAAGCAATTATCATAACACTAGGTTCAATTAACAAGTAACAAGTATCTTTCAGCAGTATCTGTACATCACTCTTTGTTTACTAATCTTGTCACATATCTTCACATATTTTGTAAGCCATTTAACTGAAAAAAGTTATTACCTTTGCTTTCCTTAATTCCCGTCTCTGCAGGCAGTTGGTTTTCCTTTTTTTGAATTCTGAAGGTAACAATATTGCAGGATGGTTTTTTAATTTTAAAAGATTCTTCCTCACCTATCCATGAAAAAAAAAGTTTGAGTAACATTAACAAAAATAGCAAGAAATGCACACAAACTTAATCTGTGTTACATAAAAGTGCATGCAAAAACTCTGTGTGCACACAGAGCACACACAGCATATTTTAACAGAATCACTCTGGTTAGAAAAAACGCCTGGGATCATCAAGTCTAACCATCTACCCTACAAGTTCACCCCCAAACCATATCCCTCAACACCTTATCCAAACGATCTTCAAGCACATCCAGGAATGGCGACTCAATCACCCACCCCCCGCCCCGGGAAGCCCATTCTATTGCCTGACCACCTTTTCTGTGAAAAAATTCTTCCTAATATCTAGTCTAAACCTACCCTGTTGTAACTTGAACCCATTCCCTCTTGTTCTATCACTAATTGCTTGTGAGAAGAGACCAGCACCGACGTCCTTTCAGGTAGTTGCAGACAGTTATGAGGGGTCTCCTCTCAGCCTCCTCCTTCTTCAAACTGAAGAGTGCCAGCTCTTTCAGTCTCTCCTCGTAAGATTTACTCTCTAGACCCTTCACGAGCTTAGTTGCCCTCCTTTGAACCTACTCCAGCACCTCCATATCTCTGTTCTATTCAGGTTCCCAAAACTGGACACAATACTCAAGATGTGGCCTCACCAGTGTAGAATATAGGGGGACAATTTTCTCCCTACTCCTGCCAGCCACACTATTTCTGATACAAGCCAGGATGCCATTGGCCTTCTTGGCCACCCAGGCACACTACTGGATCATACTCATCTTCCTGTAAATTAGAACCCCCAGGTCCCTCTCTGCCACACAGTTCTCCAGCCACACCTCCCCAAGCCTGTAGCATTTCATGGGGTTGTTGTGGCCCAAGTGCAGGAACTGGCACTTGGCCTTCTTGAAGCTCATGCCATTAACGTTGGCCCATTGCTCCAATCTATCCAAGTCTCTCTGAAGAGCCTCCCCACCCTCTTGCGGATGAACACTCCCACCTAACTTGGTGTCATCTGCAAACTTATTAATGATACACTCTATGTCCTTATCAAAATCATCAATGAAGATGTTAAACAGAGATGGTCCCACCACCGAGCCCTGATGCCACCACTTGTGACAGGCCGCCAGCTGGATTTAACTCCATTAACCACCACTCTTTAGGCATGTCCATTCAACCAGTGTTTTATCCAACAGACTGTGTGCTTGTCCAAGCCATGAGCAGCCAGCTTATCAAGAATTCCATGGGGAACAGTGTCAAAGGCTTTTCAAAAGTCCATGTAAACCATATCCATAGCCTTTCCCTCATCCAATAGTTGGGTCATCCTGTCATTGAAGAAGATCAGGTTCGTCAGGCAGGACCTGCTTTTAATAAACCCATGTTGACTGGGCCTGATCCCCTGGTTGTCCCACTTCATTTTGGCTGCATCAAGTCTAATTATCTGTATGGCTTTATCAGTCAATTTAAAACCATGCACTTCAGGGTTGAAACGTTTGAAAAGTCAAAACATACTGGTTCTTTGCAGTCTATGTCCACCATAAAGTCACTCCTGTGAGTTGCCCTTACCTATCGTGTTATCATTAGCCACGTACAAACCCATGAGTCAATTAAACATTGAAGTTCCACTTACCACAGATGATAAAATTGCCACCGATGTAAGAGACCTCTAGAGATCCTCTAGTCCAAGCCCCTTGCTAAAGCAGGATCGCTTCGAGCACACTAAATAGGACTGCATGAATGCGTGTTCTGAGAATCTCTAGAAGAGATTCCACAACCTCTGGGCAGCCTGTTCCAGTTATCTGTTACCCGCACAACAGAGATTTTTTTGCTTCTTTCTGAACAAAACTTCCTGCACTGCATATTGTGCCCGCTGCCCGCTGTTCTGTCACAAAGAGGCATACAGGTGATTTTCCCGCCCCTCTCTTGGTTCCTCACCTTCCCGCTTCTCCTCATCGCCGAAGCTCAGCAATACCGCTCCAGGCCGTGCAGGCTTTGCTCCGGCGGAGCGCGGCCCTGGGCCCGCCGCAGCGGTGGCACCAGGTCTCTCATAGGGGTCCCCATCGGTCTCCTCAAGCTTCGCTTCCCGCTCGGGCTCGGACGCGGGCAGCACGGGGACAGGAGGGGCTGGGGCTAAGCCCGGCTCTTCGCTGTCGCTGCTGCTTTCAGAGGCAGCGCGCCGCCGGGCGCGGAAGTTGCGCGGGGGCCGCCGGAACATGCCGCACCGCTAGCAGCCTCGCGCGCACTTCCCTGCCCCCGGTGCGTGCGCCGTCACCTCCTAAGCCCCGCCCCACCTCGTACCGCGGGGCGGTGGGCGGGCAGGCAAAGGGGAGGGCAGGAGCCTAGAGACGGTGATGGGGCGTGGCCCCACATTTAACCTTGTTAACCGCCGCAGGACGAGCAGTAGGGAGTTCGGTTCATGCAGGTTTGGAGGCAGTGGGAGGGACTCTGCTGGGAATTAACAGATCGGTGATCCGTGGAAGTTAATTCGTTTCGTTTAGAGTCTGCCGTGGTGGGTTTGTCCCCTGCTTAGTCAACAGAAATTTACCCGGTGTTACCCTATGTACAGGTTTTTAATAACTCACAAGGTTTTAAAAATAAAATACACTTCACATCAACTAATAATAACAATATAATCATTACTGCCTACTCATGAATAAACTTATTGCATCTTATGGTATCTTCTCACAAGGAACAAGGGATAAGACAAGAAGACACGGTCTCAAGTTACACCAGGGGAAGCTTAGGTTGAATGTTAGGAAAAACTTCATGGAAAGAGTCATCAGGCCTTGGAATAGGCTGCCCAGGAAGGGGGTTGAATCACCATCCCTGGAGCTGTGTCCAAGTCATGGACATGTGGAGATTAGAGACAGTGTTTAGGGGTGGGCTTGGGAAAGTTAGGTTAAGGATTGGACTTGATGAGCTTAGAAATCTTTTCCAGCTTAAGTGATTCCATTAATTTGTTATGTAAATTAATATATTCAATTTTTGAAGTGCAAGAATTTGTTAATAAACTAGATATTATGTAATTAATTAGTAATATAAATTAATTATAAGTCTGCATAATAATAATACAGTTTTATAAATGTGAACCTTATTACCGAATCAAAGAATCACAGAACATCAGGGATTGGAAGAGACTTGAAAAGATCATCTAGTCCAATCCCCCTGCCAGAGCAGGATCACCTAGACCAAGTCGTACAGGAACATAGCCAGTAGAGTTTTAAACGTCTCCAGAGAAGGACTGAGGCTTGATATCAGAACAGCCCCCAGAAGTATAGACAGAAGCAAAGAAGGTGTTCGGTATCTCTGATTTCTCTGTATCCTCTGTCTCTAGGGCACCCACCTCGTTCAGCAGGGGGCCTACATTGCCTCTACGTTTAGTTTTACTTGCAATGTATTTCAAGAAGCCCATTTTGTTGCCCTTGACCTCCCTTGCAAGGTTTAATTCCAACAAGGCCAGGGCTTTCCTAGTTGCATCCCTACATTCACCCACTAGAGCCTTATAATCATCCCAAGTGGCCATCCCCTCCTTCCACAACCTATAGACTTTCTCCTTCCTCTTCAGTTTGCCCAACAGCTCCTTGTTTAACCATGAAGGTCTTCTGGCTCCCTTCTTTAACTTACTTCCCATGCTCTTATCTTGGGCTTCAAAGAAGTAGTCTTTGAATGCTAACCAGCTATCTTGGGTGCCTTTACCTGCCAGTACCCTGTGCCATGGGATTTCCCCTAGCAAATGCTTGAAAAGGCCAAAGTTTGCCCTACTCAAGTCCAGGGTTATGATTCTGCTAGGTATTCTGTTTCTGCCACATGACATCCTGAGCTCCAGCATCTCATGGTCACTGGAACCAAGGCTGCCCTCAACTTTCACTGCTTCAACCACACCCTCCTTGTTGGTGAGTACAAGATCCAGCAGCACTCCTCTCCTAGTGGGCTCCTCCACCATTTGCATCAGGAGGTTGTCACCAATGCACTGGAGGAACCTCCTGGACTGTGGGTGGCTGGCTGAGTAGGATTTCTAGCCAATATCAGGGTAGTTAAAATTCCTCATGAGAACCAAGGCCTGTGGCTGTGAGGCTGCTGTCAGCTGCGTGTAGAAGTCCTCATCAACTTCCTTGTCCTTGTCTGGTGGTCTGTAATAGACACCCATGACAATGTCACCCATGGCATTCTGCCCCTTAGTCGGCGCCCACAAACTCCGACTCTTTCTTCATCCACCCCTGGACACAACACATTCCAGTTGCTCTCTCACATAAAGAGCAAATCCACCACCCTGCCTGCCTTGCTGACCTGTCCCTCCTGAAAACGACACAGCCATCCATAACCACATTCCTGTCATGCGAGCTGTCTCTTATTGCTTGACTTGTGTGAAAAATCAAATTGTGTTTTTATTCCTTTCTCTAGATTCGGCTGATGGAAGGAGTTAGGCAGATGCTGGCAATGGTGTGAGGGGTGCATATGGCTGGGAACAGAAGGAAGGTGGGATAGCAGTAAGCAATGACTTAAACTGCTTAACACAGTGAGACTTTATGCTGTAGCTTGTACCAGATTTTCATTTCTGCGGTGCTGACCTAAGCCATCTGTGATGGGTATGTGGAGAGCACATCCAGCTCCCAGTAAAACCGCAACAGATACACAGAGTGAGTCCTTCAAGCAAGGCCTTTCTGTCTCAAGAGAAATATCCAAAATAGCGGATATTTGAGATGTTCTTTCTGTTCTTTATATACATATAAAGATGAAGATACTAATATTAACTTGCTTCAGGAATCTTGTGAAGAAAAAGCTGCATTTGTGAAGCACCAGTCACAGTAAGAACAACATAAAAACCCAACAGAAAAACAAAACAATTAAAATAAATTTGTTTGGCACTAAGTGATTTCTATTAAATAAAGTCCAGGGCTATACAATGAACAATGAGATTTATAAAACTTTAAAGTAACCATTCAGTAAGCACTGTGATAAATGATCACAAATTAAGGTCTTTTAACAATGTAAAATTTAATTGGGTGCTAAAGATAAGCAATTATACAGCACTGGGCGCACCGGGGAGATGAGGCTCCACCCTGGACGTGCACCAAAAAGTTCCCAGTTCCTTCTTTTTCTATCCTACACTAATACATATTCAATACTAATTCTAGAAATAGACAGGTTTACACAAATTATTTTGGGGAATAGGTGCGGTCTCTCAGGCGCATGTTCTTTCCTTTCATCAGGGTCTTCTGCGTAGTCTAAGGAGGAGGTAAGAAGTCTTCCCCCCGTTGTTCTCTAGGTACCCCCAAGCTTGATACACACACGCCCAGGGTGATTTCCTCACACAACACTTTGTGGTTAGCAGCAAGGCTGGTTTCAGCTAGATATGAGAGCATCTCTGGAGTGGGCTTCACTTCTGGTGTCGGATCTGTAACAAAACATTTTGGCCATAGTGTTAGTTAATCATTCCCCTCTTCACAATCTTCTGTTGTCTCATAATGGCGCGAATCATTCGGGAGGCACCTATCACAGCACCAATCACCTTGCAAACATTATTTATCTTCTGCACTGAAAAAGGTTGGTGGTCTGGTTAAAAATTAAGGCAGTGCTGCAAATGCCGGAATTATACCTTTCTGTGGATTTGTGCCTTAACTTGTGGCTTACTGTGAGTTCGGATTCAAAGTTGCCTCATTACTGCGGGACTCATATGTGCAGTTTCTGGATGAAGTCAAGGATAGCCTGGGGATGCACATGCATATTGAGTTTCTCCACTGTAACATGAGCAATGCAGAGTTTGCTGATGTTGATTGACCTGGAGTTTGTCACTCCAGGACTGATGAAGACTTCATGACATAAACAAAGATTTGTTGAGTTTTACCAGAGACCTATTGTTATCCTGATGTCCTTGTAACTGTGACAAAGCTCCTTTCATTTGCTGTGGCTCTGTACTAAAATGTTTATTCTCTTTCATCTGATTTTAAGCTCTCTTAATCTACTGAGTGCTACTTAGGAAGGACAGAGCTGGCTCTTTGTTAAACAAAATGGACCAGGGCTTTAGTGTGGCAGAACCATCAGACACAAACACTTAGTGCTTCTAGCAGGTGGAAACTGCCATGTTTGCATCTTTTACTCCAGGTAATGTGCTCACTAAGTACCAAGATAATAATCTAGGCAGTGGCAATACAATCAAGATGATCCCAGTACAGAAGAAGAAAAACAAATTCTGCTGCATTACTGCAGCAGAGTATCTCTTTGGGCCCGTGCCATGTGCCAAGGGATTTATCTTATTACACAGTAAAAGTTCTTTTCCTGGCACTGCTGACATAGGACAAAAAGATAATCTTGCCTTAAACTATTTAAAACTTGAGATTACATGGAGCATACAGCTAAGGATTGTTGGTCAGAAATACCAGTATCATTAGACAACTGATGCTGTTTTAGTGACTTTAGCCATTATAAATATTTTTCAGACAAATCATCAAATCATTGAAACATTCAGGTTAGAAAAGACTCTTTAGACCATTGAGTCCAACCATCAATCCTACTCTACAAGTTCACCCCTAAACCAGATCCCCAAACACTACATCTAAGAGTCTTTTAAACTCATCCAGGGATGGTGACTCAACCACCACCCTGAGCAGCCCATTCCAGTGCCTGGCCACCACACTTTCCGTGAAGAATTTTTTTCCTGATGTCCAATCTAAACCTACCCTGCTGGAGCTTGAAACCATTCCCTCTGGTTCTCTCACTGATTACCTATAAGAACATCTCTACAATGTCCTTTCCGATAGTTGTAGACAGCGATGAGGTTTCCCCTAAGCCTTCTCTTCCTCAAACTAAACAGCTCCAACTCTCTCAGTCTCTCCTCATAAGATTTATTCTCCAGGCCCTTCAGCAGCTTCCTTGCCCTCCTCTGTACTCACTCCAGCACCTCAATGTCTCCCTTATACTGAGGTGCCCAAAACTGGACACAGTACTCGAGGTGTGGCCTCACCAGTGCTGAGTACAGGGCGACTGGGACACAGTGTCTAATACAGGCCAGGATGCCATTGGCCTGCTTGGCCACGTGGGCACACTGCTGGCTCATATTCAGCCTCCTGTCAATTAGAACGCCCAGGTCCTTTTCTGCTAGACTGCTTTCCAACCAGCCTTCCCCAGGCTGTAGCGTTGCAGGGGATTGTTGTGACCAAAATGTGTACCAACACTTGGTACTAGTGAAACCCAGACAATTATCCTCAGCCCATCGATGCAGTCTGTCAAGGTCCCTCTGAATAGCCTTACCGCCCTTCACCAGATCGACACTCCATCCCAACTTGGTGTCCTCTGCAAACTTACTGAGGGTGCACTGAATCCCCTCATCAAGATAATTGATAAAGATGTTGAACAGGAGTGACCCCAGCACTGAGCCCTGCGGAACACCACTCATGACTGGTCTCCAACTGGATTTAGCTCCACTGACTACAACACTCTGGGCCCAGCCATCCAGCCACTGTTCCTCCCAGCAGAGTACATGCCTGTCCAAGCCATGGGCAGCCAGCTTACTCATGAGGATGTTGCGGGAGATGGTGCCAAAGGCCTAACTGAAGTCCAGATAGACTACATTGACAGGCGTTTCCTCATCCACTAAGCAGGTCACCTTATCATAGAATGAAATCAGGTTTGTCAAGCAGGATCTGCCTCTCATGAACCTATGCTGACTGGGCCTGATCTCCTGGTTGACCTTTAACTGATCCATGATGGCTCCCAAGATGGTCTGTTCCATGACCTTCCGTGGCACCAAGGTGAGACTCACTGGCCTGTAGTTGCCAAGATCCTCTTTTTGGCCCTTCTTGAAGATGGGCGTCACATCTGCCAGCCTCCAGTCCAATGGGACAGCCCCAGTAAACCAAGATTGTTGAAAGATTATGGAGAATGGCTTGGCCACCACATCTGCCAGTTCCCTTAGTACTCTAGGGTGTAATCCACCTGGTCCCATAGATTTATGGGCATCCAGCTCATGTAGTAGATTCATAATCATCTCCCCATGGATTATGAGGGGCCTGTTCTGTTTCCCATCGCTATCTTCCATCTTAGGGGGCTGTGCACTACTATTGAAGACCAAGGCAAAGAAGGTATTAAGCACCTCAGCTTTATCTTGATCTTTGGTCATAGTATTCCCCTCTGGGTCTAACAACATGTTGAGATAATTCCTGCCCTCCTTTTATTGTTAATGTACTTACAAAACCTTTTTTTGTTACACTTCACCACATTGGCCAATTTTAGTTGTAGTTGGTCTTTGGCTTTCCTAATTTTCTCCCTACATTACTTCACTGAATGTTTGTAATCCTTATAAGTGGCCTGCCCCCACTTCCAGAGACTATAAACTCTCTTTTTAATCCTGAGTTCCAGCTAAAGCTCTCTGTTCAGCCACCCTGGTTTCACACCCCGTTGTCTAGTCTTACATGACTTGGGGATTGTCATCTCCTGCACTTTTGAAACCAGTCCTTTAAAGTATGCCCAGCCTTCCTGGACTCCCATGTCCTCCAGAACTGTCTCCCAAGGGACTCTCTTAACCATGTTCTGAAAGAGACCAAAGTCTGCTCTCTGGATGTCCAATGTGGTAGTTCTGCTGGCCCCTCTCCTTGCTTCACCAAGAATTGAGAACTGTATTTGAATTAAGAACTGTACATGAATTTTTAAAAAGGCTCTGAGGAGATCTGTGAGGTAGATCAGCAAGTAGTTATAGATTTTCCTTACCGAAGCAAGAAAAAGCATGAAAGGAAGACAAACCTTGTCTGAAGATTCAAGTGAAGAAATAACAGCTGATAGCATTTTCACACTCCATTGATTTTAGATGGGGCTTGAAGTCTGTTAAACTTTAATGCCAATGTAGGTTACAAAGTTACTTGCTCTGACAGACTCAACACTCTTCTGAAAGAACTTTTAAGTGCAGAAAAATCTTGACCCAAAAGTCAACTCAGTTTTTGAGAAAGATTGCAAAACCAGGTTCAGCCCCACTGAAATCAACAGAATCACAGAACCATCGAAGTTGGGAGGCACCTCAAGAGATCATTGAGTCCAACCCCCCACACCCCCAACAGAGCAGGACTGCCTAAATAAAGTACATTAAACAGAAGAGCTGCATCCAGGTGGGATTTGAATATCTCCAAAGGAGACTCCATAACCTCTCTGGGCAGCCTGTTCCAGTACTTAGTGACTCACGCTGTAAAGAAGTTTTTCCTTATTTCTAAATGAAACTAAACTCTAAAAGAACTTTAAGCCACTGATGGGAGGCACAGCATGATGTCATTACTCGCAGAAGCCGGAGAACACATTTCCTTTGCTGCTTTGATATCTCATGGAAAAGTCCAGCAGAACACCAGGCAGAGGAGGGCAGTAGTGCCTCAAACTGTCAGTTACATCTGGACAGTAAGATACATCTGGTCAGGGGAACCTTCTGCATTTCTTAAACACAGAACTTTTGTGTAAACTTCATAAACAAGCTTTAAACCATAGCAACCTGTTTGTTCTGTCAATTAATCCCTGATGTGATTAATTATGTTGTTAATGATACATTTACTCTCATATGATGTTTTGCCTGTCTTTGCCATCGTACTTACTTCATCTTCTAGCATGTCTGCATCTTTTCACAAATCTGTGAGACTGGAAAACTTTCTTTTCACAGGAACTCAGAAAACATCCTGAAAGATTATGAGATTTATTTCAGTTGATTCTTATTCAACCCTTAAAAGCAACATCTAGGTAAGAGGTACACTAGTTAAGAGTAGCACTGGTCTCTGGATTCCAGTCTCCCTAGTTGCTGGCACCTGAACATGAGATACCACAAGTCCCCTCTATTTCACACATTTGCTCTTACCAAATCACCTAAATCTTTTCCTTTCTCCACCTTGGGTTCTTCCCCTAAAGAAGCTATAGTAGATCCTGTGCAGTGCTAAAATGCCTTTCCCCTCCATCCCATACTTTGCTGGAACAGCCTTGGGAAAGGCCCAGACAAACTGTTCACCCACTGGAAGCCTTTAATTTGAATTGCCACCTGCTGTTGTACCCCTGTGCTCCTCTGGATGGATCTTTGATCGGCTGATGGCTCCCGTAATACTAGCTGGGCTGCGTATTATACGGTCTTACTCATTATTTCCGTGTAGACGTGCACATGAAGGTTTACTGCATGACCTAACAAAATTAACCCAATCACTTGTCCAGCACCTAAAATGAAAGCTTGGGGGAAAAATAATTTATAGCAAATGCAGTAGGGATACCAGTCTGCTGGGATTAGACTGACTTCTTGGTTTGCATTAGAACATGAGTACGAAGAGACAAATGCATCTGGAATGAACTTGCAACTCTGGCATACTAAGGTATTATTTAGAAATTAGAGCATAAGGATTGCAAATTGCAACAAATAACCTTGCTTAACCCCACTGCTGGGCTACTGTCAGCACTTAAAACTTGTGAAATTCATCTGTACTTGGACGTTTCTGCCTGCCTGTGTTGCAGCTAGGCGTTGCAAGTGAAAATCTTGTGTCTGCTCAGCAGCTGGCAAAATTTTGTTGACCATAATTCAGTGTGCATGAGTCAGCACTGCCTTCCTTCACAACACATTCTGGCCTGTCTGGAAATCTGCTTTCTCTGTGGTTACACAGATGTCCTATAAATCTCAAAATTATTTCTGTGTGGTTGGCCAAAGGAGATTTTGTCACTCTTTGAACAAACACAGTCCAGCTCTCTATGCCCTGCTTGGCAGGGAACAAAGCTGGGACATTAATGTTTTATTTTATACAGTTATTAAGTAACAGAAAATCCTGCAAATGAATACAGTAGTGTGTACCTGTTTTAGTACCTGTTTTAGTAGCTGTTTTAAAAACTGTGTGGTTTTCTGTTTCAGAAATCAAACCAGCATCTGTAGAAGTACTATTTTTGATGTACAATGTGCTTTGTGCCTTCTGTATCTTTTTGATAAATTGTCACTTAGAATCCACAGCAGAAATGTACTGCAGCTCTCAAGTGTGGAGAGTAAAATACTAATTATCCCATTGCGTTTCGTGTCTCCACGTTTTACATAAAGATAGCATCTAGCATTTGCTCAAAAGGAAGAAAACTGTTAAATACTGATGTAAAAATGAAACCTGACAGCAGCAGTAGATGAAGGCTCATTGCTTCTGTATTAGCTGAAGGGAAAAAGAGGATGTGCAAGACAAAATTCAAGATGAATAATAGAGTTGAATCTAATAAATGGTTTGTAGTTGTCACTCGTCAAGTAGGTGTGACCCTTTCTAAGTAGTTCTTTATAGCTGGAACAAGCTGGACTCTCCAGATGAGGAAATGCCACTCATTAGCAAGCCAATTAAACAGGTCACTATGCTGCAATTACTGCTTTCTGACCATTCAGAAATAGTTGTTACTTTAAGTTCCTTGGTCTCTGGTCAGTAACTGTACACAAAGCATGACTTATTCTTGGCAGTACTTAATTTCTGTGTTCATTTATGTTCTGGTTTAACTTTATATGCTTTAAACATACACTTGCAGAAATGAGTCTATCAATTAGCTTAGATACTATTTGGTCAGAGGGCTTGGACAGGAAGAATAAAACATTCACTTCTGNCACCTCAGAGCCTCCTCTTCTCCACACTGAACAGGCCCAACTCTCTCAGTCTGGCCTCATAGGAGAGGTGCTCCAGCCCTCTGATCATCCTCGTGGTCCTCCTCTGCACTCGCTCCAGGTTTTAGGCAACATCTATAGTTATTTCAAAATGCATTTCTATAGCGAATTCACATAACATTAATAACAGAGTTGAGTCCTTCCCCACCCATCATATTTATAGAATAAATTATAAGAATACATACATCAATATAAGAGTCAATAGAGGCAGTGAAGCAGGTAATGAGAGACACTAAAGGTCATATTCTAGCCTAGACTTAAATAGTTGAAGAACTGTGTTTTAAATTAAAAACCATCAAATATTCATTAAAACTCCGCCCCCCATATGATTCATCTTCCCTTGATTATGTGCACAAAATGCATGCCCTTCCACATACCTAGCCCCTGGTGCAACTCTTCCCCACAGCTTTGTGCATGGCCTTTTTTCCAGTGGGACAAATGTCACACACTACAAGAACCAAGTCTGTATGCCTGGCGAGACCTGGTGGTAACATTAACCAAAGAAGAAAAGATCTTTACATTTCACTGAGAAGACACCTAGTTCAATGTTCAAGGCAGGATCAAGAATATTTTCTTCACTCCTCACAGGTATCTGTCTAACCTGTTCTTAGAGACTTCTGTTGATAGATTTTTCCACTGTCCTTCCTGATACTTAAATACTAAAATCAGTAACATGATATTTTTCTTACTATGAGAAGAAACATGTTTATCTGGCTTATTGTTATCTTAATCCTCTGTACAATAGCCTTTATATTCCTGTAGACTGTAACATCCAAGGCAAGTTCTTATCTTCAATTGGCAGCAGGCTGTAGGTGCTCTCCACACAACAAAGTCCCGTTTAGAACTGTGTCCTATCACTATAATATATACTAAACAGATTAAAGGCTGTGTTTTGAGAGGCACTAGAAAGTAATTATAACAAAAAATTGCCAGATGAGAGACTTCTTAACTAGCCTCCAGGTGAGTTTGTTCTTGATCTATGACTGCTCTGTTATCTCAGTCATTTATTTGTAATTATATGAAGCACTTCAGGAAATCCACAGGTCATTCAAAAACCATTGAAGGCCAAGGAACATGAACTGGGCTGGTAGCCACTATGTGATTTAAACCACAAAGTCAGCAAGTGGCCCTTGAAGAACATGTGTTTTGATCCACCTACAAGGCAAATATCTGTGGATCAAAGAGGAGGCTGCTGGCTGCATATAGGAGCAAAATCACAAACCATGCTTTTGGGCTGGGAGTGAGAAGGGAAAATCCCATGTCTTCAAAAGCATTGAATCAGATGGGGGCTTAGGAGGTCATGAGGGAGAAATACATGAATGTGAGCTGCCAATGCAATGTGGCAGCTGCAACAGCGAAGCAAACATCAGGTGTCTAAGCAAAAATACTAGAGTAGTATAGTAGTAGGTGGTAGTATATGACTATGACCATTACATGGCACAGTAATGTGACTCTTCTGGAATCACAATGAGCGATAAAATGTGTGACAAACTGGAAGGGCTCGTTAAGAACCCAGGAGAATGAGTCAGTGGAAAAATCTGCTTTGTACAAAGGTGATACGTAATTAGTGACACAGCAACAACATAGCAGAAAGGCACTGTAACCTTCTATGCATAACAAGAGACACTGGATGAAGAAATGAAATTTCTAGTATTTAAATTTTTGGCATTTTTCATGCATTTCTTTCCTATAGGATTCTTTAATTATTAGTAAGATAAATCCCTGAAATCCTATCCAGGGAAATGGTTGAATCACCATCCCTGAATGTGTTTAAAAGCCATGAAGATACGATGCTTAAGGACATGGTTTAGCATTGAGATTGATACAGTTAGATTACTGTTTAGACTCGATGATTTTGAAGGTCTTATCCAGACTAAACAGCTCTATGATTCTGTGATACTTGAGTATGCTGAGCAGTACTCAGTGTGAGCTGAATTTAGTTCCTTATATCAGCCCCTTCTCCCTGGTTCTAGTGTCCCAGCAGGACACAGTTGCCATTGAGGAGCACCCAAGAGCATCAACATCCTTCTCTTAGAGGTGCACAGAATGGAAAAATTAGCCTAATTTGGGAGTCCTGCCTGTGTGGATCAAACCAGAGGCATAAACCTTCCAGGTTCCACAAGAAACTAACTGTCAAGAGAGGACATTTTACAGTTTATTACTCTTTTATTCTAAATACAGATATACAGCTAGAAAATGAAGGAAAAAGTAATTGATGGAGTAGATGGGGAGGCAGCAGTTGAAATCAATAGTGGGAAAAATTTCAGTAAGGATGTGGTACATTTCCTTTCAATGAAGGTCTTTAATTGGTAGCATATTGCTTATCAGAAATGATCCTGCAGAGCAGAGGATGCCCATGGGGTGCCTGTGTTCTGTGCTGCAAAGGTCAAGCAGGATGATGATGAGAGGTCTGTCTTTCCCACCTCCAGACTCCAGGAGGGCTATGTGGTAGGCTGGGGCCAAACCTGGGAGGCAGCACCTCAGGGCAAGGTTACCTCAAGGAAGGTGGGAACAATCGTCTTTGTAGGGCCTTTTATGACAGGACAAGGAGTTTTACAGTAAAAGAGAGAAGATTCAGGCTAGAAAGAAGGAAGAAGTTGTTTACAGTGAGGGTGGTGAATCACAGGCCCAGGCTGCCAACAGAGGTGGGAGAAGCCCCATTCATCCCTGAAACCATTCCAGGAGTGGTTGGACATGACTCTAAGCAACTTGCTATAGTTGAAGATGTCCCTGTTCACTACAGGGGGTTGCACTAGATGACATTTGAAGGTCCCTTTGACTTAAACTAGTCTGTGATTCAGTGACCCTTAGAATCACAGAACGGTAGGAGTTGGAAGGGACCTATGGAGATCTTGTAGTCCAGCCCACCTGCCAGAGCAAGTTCTTATAGTGCAGATCACACAAAACAGACTCAGGTGGGTTTTGAATGTCTCCAAAGAAGGAAATGCCACAACCTGAGACGCCGGTTCCATTGCTCTGTTACCCACATAGCGAAAAAGATTCTCCTTACGTTTAAATTACAACTATGTTCCAATTTAAGCCCGTAGCTCCGTGTCCTATCGCTAGGCACCACCAAGAAGAGCTTGGTCTCTTCCTCATGACACTCGCCCTTTAAATATTTATAAGCATTTACGAGATGTTCTCACTAGGCTTCATCCGTGGATGACGGGAGCGCAGGTGCCCCTGCCTTCTCGTCCCAGCCTGTCCACCGGCACCCTCACCCGGCGCCCGACAGCGCCCCCAGACGGTGCCCGCGGCCCCGGCGCCCTCCCGCTCCTCCTCTCCGGGAGGTCTCCGCCCCCGCCGCCATGTTGTGGGGCTGACGGCGCCGCCGCGGGAGGCGGAGGTGGCTGTTGCCGGTGTGCAGTGGCCGCTCATCGGCAGCGCAACAGGTATTGGTTTATTTCTATTTTTCCTCTGTTTGAAGGTCGTGGTGTGGTTTTTTTGTGATTTTTTTTCTCTTAAAAATAGTCATTCGTGTCCGTTTCGCAAGGCCGGGAGCCCCCGGGCGCTGTCAGCGAGCCGGGCCGGGCTGCGCCTCCCCAACGCTCCCCGCCAGGTCCCGGCCCGCAGGAGCTGCTCCAGCGTTTCTATCGGAACTGCCCTTCCCGGCCCCGAAGTTTGGTTGGTGAGGTCCTGCAGCTGCTCGTCGGCACCTCTGCTATGCGAGGGGCAGGACCACGGGTGTTGGTGCACGCACAGCCCGCTCTGCCATCCCCCCGGCCAGGCGCGGTGACTTGGGGGTGTTCAGGGACCCAGGTTTGCTGCGATGATGGTGATTTTATGTCTTGTAGCTGCTGTGAAAACACAGAGTTTGGAGAAATCGATCTGGTTTCTGCCGCTGAAGTTTTTCGACTATTTTGTCGGTAAATAGATTGCGGCTTGCTTTGGGCTCGAGTTCGCTCCGGCTCAGGTAGTAATTCAGAAAATAAAGCTGAGGTAGATGGCTCGGTTCCCTAATCGTCATTATTTTGAGTGTATGAAATGGTTTTTCATAGCAGTTGACACTCCTGACACCTGTCACACAGCAGGTTGTGCTTTAGCAAGTGCCTGTGATCCTTAACCTACGCTCATAAGCGCTTCTCTTAAACATCAGCTGGAGTTTCCTCATATAAAACTCTGGAATCAGAAGTTCCAAGCTGCTTGCCCTCGCCCTCGGGCCGCCCTGTGCATCGCTCTTCTGGGAACTTTATGGTTTTTAAGCTTGTTTTTTGTTCCTGCTTGCCTGTGGTGGCAGCAGCTCCCACGCTTGCAAGTACACAGGAAAACACAGAGCCTGTGAAGCTTTGCTGTGGTGTGTGGTAACATCAGCGCTACAAAAATGCAGCTTACTTTTAAGGATTAGAAATTGCTCATCTGAGATTTGCTTGAAGTTCAAAGACTGTATCTGTAGCAAACATCTGAATCCACTGATGGAACAGTGATGTTTAGGGATAATGAGCATTGGGAGTTAATTGGATAAATAGATGGTTGGGCTGCATTCTTCTACTAAACTTCGTTAATTTTTGTTTCCTTGTTTTACACTCCATCTTCCGTGTTTGGTTTGTGTTTTTCAGTTCTAACTAAGCTGGGAGGGATATTCACACCACTGTAACCTCTGAATATTTAGAGAAACTTTAGTTCAGACTGTAGGCTCCGTATGCTGCTATGTGAATCAGATGTGTCCCTGCAAACATGGATTTGGGCTACTCTACACTCTCTGCTATACGGAAATTTTGGTCAGATCGGCCTCCTAAGTCAGATGCCTAAATTAGATCAAGTATATGTGCTGCTCCTTTTAATTGCTATCCTGAGGGAACCATATTTCATTTTTTTCTTCTCCATCTGTACAGGATCCAGGGTATGTGAATGCATCCCTCACTGAGTTGTTAGCTGCCACTGTAATGAAAATAAAGAGTGTGTTCCAGCAGCACTTACAATAACAAAAATGTGGTACCTGTGGCTTGTTTGTGCTAATCACTGTATGAGGTGATCAACCTAGAGGCTATTCTGCTGTCAGATCTTTATGTGCCACTTATTTTTTTTCACCATTCTTCTTGAGAAGAGAGAGAGGTCAGGGCAGACGTGACCTGCAGATGTTATTACACTGTGCCTGGATATGTTCCTATGTAACTTGGTCTAGGTGATCTTGCTGTGGCAGGGAGATTGGACTAGATGCTTTCGAGGTCCCTTCCAATCCCTAATGATTCTATGATTCTATGTTGTTGAGAAGGCTTTATTTATTGAAATTCAAGCAATACAGTGATTGGGACCAAGACAGTTCTCATGGTAGGGTTTTTTTACTAATACTTCCATTGTAGTCTTTAATATTGAGGAGTGAATTAATTTCATAGCAAAGTAGCATATGAAAAATGAAGCTAAGTTCTATACTCTTCGGGAGCTGGTGGGGAGAATCGGACAGCATTTTGCTTTGCTCGGGGCATTATCAAGAAGCCTCACACCCCTTTAAAATAATTGTCCATCAGGAAAAGACCTGTGACTAATCTCTGAAGAGCAGGGCGGTCCAGATCACTAGTTCCTGTTGCAAATTGAGGCAGAGGTCTCTAGTCTGAGATATAACCCATTAATTAACAATTTACAAGGCTCTGCTCTTACATCAAAAGATTTAATCTGATCAGGATATAAACTTTGTGATGACTGCATTTCATAAGATTTAAAGTCTGGAGCTGTTTGTCTTTTTATAACTGGTTTGAAAGTTAGATGTGTTTATTTCTAATGTTCATTTCTGGTCTGTGTTCCCTTGAAAGGAAATAGCTACAGTATCCTAGTTTTTAAAATAGCTTTTAACTGCTTTCATTTGCTTTTATTTAACTAAAATATAGTTACAGAGTAATATAATTTTGAGGCAACTTTTGGAGATCATCTGATCCAACCCTCATTAAAAGCATGGCCACTTAGATCAGGTTACACAGAGCCATGTCTGGTTGCGTTTGGACCAAGGGTGGAGATCTACAAACTCACTGGGCAGCTCTCTCTAGTTTGGTATCCACACTTGCTCACAGTGCATCCCATCCTGTTACCCAGATTGTCAGTGAAGGCATTACTGGGCATTGTAGCAACCGTCATTAGTTCCAACCGGATGGTTTTTGATCACAGCCCTTTAAGTCCAGTGGTCAACCTGGTTTCCAACCAGTTTATAGTCAACTTATTCAAACTATATGTTACCAGCTTCACTCTAAACTTACTGTGGGAGAGCTTGCTGAAAACTTTGATAAAGTCAAAACAAGTTGCTCTGCCCTCATCCACAGAGCCAGTCATCCCAACATGGAAAGCTAGGAGATGTGTCAGGTGTGGTTTGTCCTGGATAGAGGCATGCTGGCACTTTCCCATTGCCTTTTTGTTCTTCAAGCATCTGTAGGTGGCTCCCACGACGATTCACGCCATAATCTTTCCAGGGACTGAAGTCAGACTTGGCAGCCTTTTGTATTGTAGAATTGTCCCTCCTGCCCTTTGGGAAGATGGGTGTGATGTTTGCCATTTTCTAGTCATCAAGATCCTTGACCCGTTACCAAGACCTTCCAAAAATCATAGAACTTGGTCTTGCCATGAATGGCATTCAGTGTTTGTGGCAATCCTTGTGCCATATATGTGTGTGACTGAACTTCCTTGTTTTCAATTTACTTTATTTGGGCTTGTGAAAGCTGCTGTCAGTTCAGCATAATGCCGCCTTTCTTGGCAAGTTAAAGGAGATGGTGGATCCTGCTATGTTTTTAAGTTTTGGGGGTGTGGGATAAAACCTAGCATTTTAAGGAAAGTCCTAAGCCTCTAGGGTGGAGTACAGCTGGAACACAATGAATCCCTTCCTCTGATGGTTCTCAAGGCAACTGGGTCTGCAAACCATGAGGGGTGAAGCAATACGAAGGCATTGCGGTCAACCCTTGTGAGGAAATGTGCAGCCATGGCCAAGGCCTGTGATAAGATGTACCGGATGGGAACGTACTGGTACTTCGAATAAGATAAAGCTGTACTCTTGCAACCCTGAGTCATCTTTCTGTCCTCTTTTTCATGAATCACTAAATTTTACATCAATCAGAAACAAAAACATGTATGACTAGAGTCACTCAAGCTCCACCTTGCAGATAAAAAAATAATATAAAATAGCCCACAAAAAGGGGAATTGAGAGGGAAGATACCATCTTGGACAAGTCGGGGAATGTTCGTGGACCTCTGACTCCTTGCAATCAGTCGACGGGCTGAGACCTCCTTCCCCCCCATAGGGACGCCTTTGGGTGAGATACAAATCTTCTCGAGAACTTTATAAATCTCTATAGAGTTACTTTTATGGTCTAACGCGTTAGTATAGAGATGCTTTTTTATCTTAATGCTTTGGTAACTTTAACATTTGTGAACACATATTTTGCAAACAGTACTCATCACCGACAATCCATAAAGAACCTGTAAATCTGTTGCTCTAATAAATTACTCCTGTTCACGTGAACTAGCGTTGCCGTTCCTCACTGGACACCGCGCGAGTCCATAGATTGTGGCTAGGCGAGAACAGAACACTATCGAGTGAATCCGAGTTATACGGACTCGTAGTGTGGCACTATCGAGTGAATCCGACCTAGTCATCGGACTCATAGTGTGAAATTGGATATTGCTCAGGATTTGGACCTGTACTCCCTGCCAAATCCACTGCCCCCCCCTTAACGCAACAGAGGGGAAGCACAGTCCTTTTGTGGAAACTGTGAGAGCAGTAGGTTGTTGACTTTGTAAATTTGTGGTGTTGCTTTAGATTGGAGAGCTCATTTCATGTGGCTGAATGATCGAATTGGGGAAAATCACTGACCTTTCCTTTCTCCTCTTAGATGATTAGTGATTATAAAGATAACATTGAGCTAGTTAGTGATATCTTTTTTTAATGACTGAGTCTGACCTACTCCAAGCACCATCACTTGTCAGTAAAACACTTAACATAAAGTTTACTTTGAGGTTTAAAATGTGTCATCACCCTTTAACTTAACCTTTTAAAGCTGCATTTTTCTTATGCACACTGGTTGGTGGTAGGTGATGCAAGAGACTGTTTTGGTGGAAGATTGTTGCAAGAGCTGAGCTGTTTTAAGTGACTGCAAAGTTGCTAAATTATTAGTTGCAGATGTTTCGAATACCTAAATTACCTCTGGAAGTCCAGATCCTGATCAGTGTCGAACTCTGAGAGTTACCGCTACATGTTAAGTTCAAGTTGTATGCAGTGGCAGACCAATGTAAGCTGGAATTTTAAGCCAGTTGTGAGCATTGCCAGTGGTGAAGCTTTGTTTTCTGCAGCACTGTCTACCTGAATCTAAGCAAATATAAGCTTTTGTTGAAGTTTTTTTCATAGTCAGTATGTTTAGAACATCTTTTATCCTGTAGATTCTCCAGTGTCTAATGTTGGTACTCAAACATTATTTTCTCATTAGTGTGGCCACTAAATCGGGTAGTCTGTCTGGTTGCCTATTTTCACAAATTTTACAGAGTCCATCTTTTTCTTAGATTTTTAGTTCATATTGAATGATGGGATTCAACAAAGGACATATTCACTAATGAAGTATTAACAACTCATGTCTCACACTGTTAGAATACCAAACTAAAAATGTAAGCCTGGTTATGTGGTTACTAGTGTGTTCTTCCTTTCAGTGATGAATTGGTCTACCAGGATTTTTACTGTTTTTATTCTCAGATTTATTGAAGGATAAATCTTTCTGTTTCTTGGATTTATTTAAGGATAAATCTTTCACAGAACCACAGAACATTATGGATTGGAAAGGACCTTGAAAGATCATCTAGTACAATCCCCCTGCCAGTGCATGGTCACCTAGACCAAGCTGCACTGGAACATACCCAGGTGGGTTTTAAATGTCTCCCCAGAAGGAGACCCCACAACCCTCCTAGGCAGCCCATGCCAGTGCTCTGTCACCCTCACTGTGAAGAAGTTTCTTCTCATATTGATGTGGAACCTCCTATGTTCCAGCTTACAACCATTGCCCCTTGTCCTATCATTGGACGACACTGAAAAGAGCCTGATTCCATCCTCCCAACACCTGCCCTTTCCATATTTATAAACATTGATGAAGTCACCCCTTACTCTCCTTTTTTCCAAGCTAGAGACCGAGCTCCCTCAGCCTTTCCTCAAAAGGGAAATGTTCTACTCCCTTCATTCTCAAGAAAGGTGATTTCGTATGACAAGGCAACTTTTGAGTCTTCTTGCATCCAGTAATACTTTGTTCTGCTGCCTGCTGCAGGACTATACAAAGGCTCTGGTAACTTTTTGTGGTACTGCTCTGCCATTAGCATGAAAGGTGTTCCAAAGTGAGGATTAGATCAAACAGAAATCATGATGTAAAACTGGAGCTAGTGAAATTTCATTTTTATTCAAATTGAGAATGTTTAAGACTTTGTCTTTGTAGGAACACAGCATGGCCAGGTTATTTACTTGGATCCTAGACTTCAAGTAATGAAGTAATAAATATATACATTAACATATATTTGAACATAGTGTTGTGTAACTTATTTTCAGAATGCCACGTGAAATTCAAATAATGTACCACGATGACAGTAGCAGTACAATGCATTGGAATAAAGGACAATTAACCTGAAAACTGTTTTTAAACATTGTTGCAGTTACAGATTGTTGGAAAAAACCACGGTTGATGATCCAGATAAGTCACAATTTATTTGAAACAGTGATTTTGAGAGCAGCCAGTTCAGCTTGATTTGGATGTTGTTGCTTCAGCTTCAGAAGTAGCAAATAATAATTCTGAGCTGGATTTTCTGCTGAAAGTTTTCAAGGCTGATGTAAGTGAAGTTTGTGAGATGCTGTGGCATCAGCTGTAATATCTGCAGTCAGTGATTCAACAGCATACACATGAAGGAAGGGAAGAACAGGAAATGGGAGTTGCTTTTCTTTGTTTCTAAAAATATTACAATTGGAATGCAAAGAAAAATTACCTATTATGGCTATACTACAAAAAAATCAGAGCTGATTTAAATAATTCTTAACCTTTAAAGATGGGTGGAAGCTGGAACATAGGAGGTTCCACATCAATATGAGAACTACTTCACAGTGAGGGTGACAGAGGACTGGAATGGGCTGCCCAGGAATGCTGTGGAATCTCCTTCTGTGGAGACATTTAAAACCCGCCTGGATATGTTCTTGTGGGACTTGGTCTAGGGCAGGGGTCCTCAAACCCCGGCCCGTGGACCGGATACAGCCCCCCAGGGTCTCTAATGCGGCCCACCGGTATTTACAGAAACTGACCAGCCGCAGATGGCTTCCTGCCGACTGCACGGCCAGGCTGAGGAGGGGGGCGTCGGCATTAGAGACGTGGGCGGCTCCCCGGTCTGTCTCTCCCTCCCTCCCTCCATCTCCCAGGCAGGACAAGCCAGGCACCACAAACCAGCCAGCACCAGTGGGACTAACTGATGAACACTTGCATCACTTGCTACGACTAGGAGTGACAAATATGGAACCTAACACTGACCATCTCATTAGCCAAAAGCAGGCCCATAGTCCACATTGAAATATTATTTGTTTTTGTTGGTTACAATTGTTCTTCATTTTAAATATTGCATTCTTTTTCCTGTTTTTTGTGCACTACTACAAATAAAATAGGTGCAGTGTGCATAGGAATTAATTCATTTTTTTTCCAAACTATAGCCTGGCTCCCAACAGTGTCTGAGGGACAGTGAACCGGCCCCCTATTTAAAAAGTTTGAGAACCCCTGGTCTAGGTGATTGTGCTCTGGCAGGGGGATTGGAGTGGATGATCGAGGTCCCTTCCAGTCCCTAATGTTCTGTGATTCCATGATTCAAAGCTCAAGAATTTTAGTAATCAGAATCTAAAATGCTCTTGCTTTTTTCTCTGTGCTGAGTGTAATCCTGGTGCTGTCAGTTTCTTAAGGTAAGACAAGTATCTTTCTAACTTAGGCATTTGTTTGCTTATAGGGACTTTACATGACCCAGGTGATAATTGATTCCCTAAGTTCATTACCTTAATTTTTAGTGGTCAAAACATGAGTACATGTTTTGTACTTTAATTTAGTGTTAAAGGTTAAGATAAATTTCAGCTAGCTGCTTTGAAGGACTATTCTTGATAATAGTGTGGACAGGTTTTGTGGCTAAGAGTGGGGTCAGCATCATAGAATAACAGCATGATTTAGATTGGATCATGGGCAAGGACACCCCTACTGAGACCACGTTGCTCAGTTCCCCATCTAGACTGATATATTGAGGCAGGAGACTTTAGCTGGATCATGTAGCAGGTGCTTGTGGCCACGGTACCTGGGTGCTGTGTCCAGCTCAGGACCTACATGGCTCCCAGGGTTCCCATATTGGGTGACTTGGCCTCCACCCATACTCTTCTGTGTTGCTTTAGGGAATGCACTTTTACCCATCTGTAGTCTCTCTGATGTAGGGGTAACTAGTTATTTTTTTCTAGTTTTGACTGCCTTATGCTGGTTTTTGCTTTTTCTCCCATGAGGTTTCCCTGTTTGAATATTTTCATCAAACTACATTTCTTTGCTTTAAAGGACACTCATGGCCTGGTTTTCACTCTGCTTGTCCTCACAGAATCACAGAACATTAGGGATTGGAATGGACCTTGAAAGATCATCCACTCCAATCCCCCTGCCAGAGCACGATAACCTAGACCAAGTCGCACAGGAACATACGCAGGCAGGTTTTAAATGTCTCCAGAGAAGGAGACTTCAACCCTCCTGGGCAGCCTGTTCCCGTGCTCTGTTACCCTCACTGTGAAGAAATTCCTTTTCATATTGATGTGGAACCTCGTATGTTCCACCTTACACTCATTGCCCCTTTTCCTATCACTAGATGACATTGAGAAGAGCCTGGCTCCACCTCATTCAGTTTTGAGTAGTTAAGCCTGCGATGGTTTTGCACACCTTGAAAGCAAATACCTGAAATGTAAATCCAAGTCTTGTCGAATGTTTTACCTTCATTAGTTTTACAAATAGTGAAAGACTCCCCACGTATTCTGTGTCTTTTATGCTTAGCTATAGCAGTCCGTTAGATGTTCTCTGCATTTCTGTGACTGAACACTGAGCAGCAAGTTAAGAATCATCACTGGATAAGGAGACAGTAACGGAAAAATTATTCTGTTAGAGGAATTTGTTAGGAAGCAGATTTTCCTTGTGCTTCTGGTGGAAGGATGGGAGTGGGATGGCAAGATTTCAAATTGGTAAGTAATATGCTCTGAATGTTTCTAGTCATGCTTGAAGTAAGAAACTAAAAAAAAATATCAAAGATGTATGTTCTGCCTAAGTCCATGTAAATTAGATGTCACAATGTGGAAGTAGAAAACTGCAGGTTTCAAGATGTGTGGCCCTCACTGAAAAGCATCTTTATGGCTCTTGTACAATACTTGCAAATGATGAGATGTGAGAATTGATGTGTCTCAAAACAGGATCTAGAAAACCAGCATATGGAGTGGGGAATCATGTAAATTAGAAAGTAGGAAGCAAAAAAGACAAGAATGTATTTTAAGTTGCCACCCATTCAGGATCAAATATATCATTCCGCTCTCTGGAAAGGTTATGATATGCAGCCTGGAGTTTCTTCTCCAAAGCAGAAGCTCAGAGCCTTTTAAAAATTCCAAAATATTATAGATTGTCCACCCTTTGCTGCTGCTTTTTTCTTCTTTTCCTTTTTAAGCAAAGCAAGCAAGAGGTAATGTATGTCCATGTCTGGGATCGGGTTAGTGAATGTATTCTTTCAGGGCGTGACAGAGCTGAGTTCAATTCCCATCTTTTCCTGAGGAAGTTCTTGTACGTGTCTGCTGGGAAAGGGGCCAGGGATTTAAATAGTGAGCTTCCTGAAATGGAATTTGTATTCCTTCCCTCAGAATTTATTCTTTGCAAAGAAGAATGAAAGCTGGAAGGGTGTAGATAGAGAGACCTGTGAAGTCCTGAGCTGATTTTACTATTCCAAACACTGTGCATGGATTTCCTTGAATCATTGTGCAATAAAACATGGGAAAGCCTTATCCTAGGATGAAGGAAACATTGGTTTCAGTCTTCAGAGGCTGAGGAGAGAGTTGAGCTGCATCTTGATATTTTGAAGGAGTCCTTTCATGGCTGAGCAGCTGTATAAGAAACAGAGTAAACCCATCAATACTGACCACACAATTATGTTCTTTAAACAGAAGCAGAGATTCTTGTGTTTTGCATAGTGTCTGTTCTGCATGGTCAGTATGTTCAGAAAAGCTGTTAATTGGCCAAGGTGAGCAGAAGGATATTTAATAAATAAATTATTTTTTGTGTTCCATTTTAATCATTGTTTGCAAAGAAACCTGCTGTAAGAGTGAACCCAGAAGGAACTTTGTACCATAGGGTTAAGAAGTAAAATATTTCATGCTTGGGTTTTTTGGGGTTGTTTGGTTTTTCTTTCTTGAAATTTCAAAATATTAACTAAGCTTCCATGGTAACAGGACAGCAGGAAGAGCAGGTGATCTCCTAGCTACCCGTGATAAATTCCTTCATTTTGTTACTGATGTAATTCATTTGTCATTCGTGGATTTTGTAAAGCTGGCCACAGTGCATTTTGAAAAGGCCATGCCACTGTGTATAACTCCACTGTATAAAGGAGATAATTTCTTAGCCTGTGAAAATGTTGAGTTGCATTTTTTTCCTTTTTAAAGTTTGATAAACTTTTCTACTGATGTGTTTGAACAAATTGAAATTCTAGACTGCACTTGTTTACAATAACTTATTAATGTTTAATTTTCTCTGATTTTTCCAGTGGATAACCAAAAAAAGGTACAGAACAACTACGTGGGTTATTAAACTCGCTGCTTGCTTTGTAAATGAGTGGTCCTTGTGTTGTCCAGACCTACAGGTGTTGCAAAGAATAAATTGAGTCACCAGTACTACAGTCTCAGTCCTTGCTAATTGGTTCTTACAGCAAAAACCTGCACTATATCTTCTTTCTGCCCTTGAGAAAATCAAGACAGTAGTAGTGTGTCAACACACACTGCTTCTAACACATTTGGTGTCTTCCAGTTAAAACTGGTGATGCACCAGACCTTCATTCCTACTAAAACTATGCAGCTGTGGTTTTACTGAGAAATATTTTGGAAAAAAAATATTCAAGTATAAATATTAAGAAGGGCTGCTCTTCATAGAGAGGGAATACGCCTATGATGGAAAAGAAAAGAAGCTTTTACTTTTCTCTTGCTCTTGCAGTTTGTCCAGGTCTAATGTTCTCCAACACTTTCAGCTTGGACCTAAGGCACCCCCTTTCTTGCAGTCTCTTCATTTGTTTTCTTGTGTCTGCTAACAAGCACTGAGAGAGGGAGCAGAAATTGCAATTTGTGAAAACAATTAGTGCTTTAAAAATTTGGACTAGTCAGTTTGTTTACAAGAACTTGCTGTTCTGGTATTTAAATGTAACATCCAAGATTTTCTGTTTTCACCCTAAATGGCATCAAGCCTTAATGTAGTATACAGTGTTCACAAGAGTGTTTGATCCTGTTTTGTTACAGTGTGGATTCTGTGCTGTGGCCCTCCCAGGTTTCTTATGATTGAGAGCCTAGCTCTGATTATAGTGGGGTTTTTGATTTTATTTATTTTTTTTTTCCCTAGGAGATGTAGTATGGCATTTGGTTTTTCTGCAGTATTGTATAATATGGTTCTTTGGAAATTTACAGCTTTCACGTCAATTAATGATTTAAAATTAAAAGAGTTGTTGTAAAAAGAGTAAGTTTAGTCTAAAGTGAAAATATTTTGCCAAGATTCCCCTCAGTAAATACCATTGCACACTTGTGTCTTCAAGATGCAGGGTTACAAATGGCAGCTTGAGCAGCTTAATTTGGAGTTTGTGAAAATGAGCTGCTTTTAACTTCTGTATTTGTCCAAATCTTTCTGGCATGCTGTGGAAACATACTTGTTAAGGGCTATCTCCATTATTTGGAAGGGATTGTTTTGATAGACCTTTTATAAAATGTGTGTAGAATTTGAGTTTATGGGGCTGTGTCCTCCTCCCCATAAAAAATGGAATTTGGGGAAATTATGTTGCAGTGACAATTCTATTTTTCTTTTATGTCCAGTTTTGGGCACCTCAGTACAAGAAAGATGTGGAGGTGCTGGAGTAGGTGCAGAGGAGGGCAACTAACTGGTGAAGGGCCTAGAGAATACGAGGAGAGACTGAAGGAGCTGGGACCCTTTCATTTGTAGAAGAGAAGACCTCATCACTCTGTACAACTACCTGAAAGGACGTTGTGGAGAGGTTGGTGCTGGTCTCTTCTCACAAGCAATTAGTGATAGAACAAGAGGGAATGGGTTCAAGTTACAACAGGGTAGGTTTAGACTAGATATTAGGAAGATTTTTTTCACAGAAAGGGTGGTCAAGCACTGAAATGGGCTTCCCAAGGCGATAATTGAGCTGCCATCCCTGGATGTGCTTAAAGTTCATTTGGATAAGGTGTTGAGGGATATGGTTTAGGGTTAAACTTGTAAGGTAGAGTAAATGGTTGGACTCAGTGATCCCAGGGGCCTTTTCCAACTAGAGTGATTCTGTGATTCTGTCACCAGAAATGCATGTGTGCTCGGTGTAACTCTAACGTCCCAGTGAAATGAATTTATGCAAAGGGATTGAGAGGCTGAGGGAACTGGGTCTCTTTAGCTTGGAGAAGACAAGACCAAGGGGTGACCTCATTAATGTGTATAAATGTTTGAAGGGTGGGTGTCAGGAGGATGGAGCCAGGCTCTTCTCAGTGTCATCTAATGATAGGACAAGGGGAAGTGCGTGTAAGCTGGAACATAGGAGGTTCCACATAAATATAAGAAGGAACTTCTTCACAGTGAGTGTGATAGAGCACTGGAACAGGCTGCCCAGGGGAGTTGTGGAGTCTCCTTCACTAGAGATGTTTAAAACCTGGCTGGATATGTTCCTGTGCAACTTGGTCTAGGTGATCGTGCTGTGGCGGGGGGATCAGACTAGATGATCTTTTGAGGTCCTTTCCAATCTGTAATGATTCTATGATTCTGTGATTCTACGATTGAATTGAGTCTCGGTGAAATCCAGTAAAAAGTCCCATTCATGATTTCTGGTTGCTTCTGTAAAATAGTAGTTTTCAGTTAATACAGGAGGCTTTTGGTGCCCTTCTGATCTAATATTTTAAAATACAGCAAGATCTGCATGTAGATACAGTAATGAGATAACAAAGCTACATCATAATTTACTCACACCACAGTGTTTTAATGTACTCTCAGTACACATCTTGGTTAGGGACCTACGGTTGGTGTGTCTGCATGACAATGCCTGATGCAGAATTATCAGAGTGGGCAGCCTAGACTGGGAAACAGAATTTCCAGGTGTGCTGAAAAAGCCTGTGTCAATAATTTGGGCTCCTGATTATTTTTGAAAGAGTTGTGCTGGAACAGAGTATCAAACAGTGTGGTGTTAGAAACATCTGACCTTTTACTATGTCCTTTTTCTGAAAGGACATGTGGTAGTGTGGATGATAACTTGAGTGTGCTGTATTCACTGGCTGAGGTTTCTAGTTCTGAGTTATGTGAGCTATGAAACTTCTGTTATCAAAGAATGGTTTAGGTTGGAAGAAACCTTTAAAGATCATCCAGTCCAACCCCGTTGCCATGGGCAGAGACATGTCTCCCTAGTTGCTCAGGGCCTCATCCAACCTGAACACTTCCAATGATGGGGCATCCACAGCTTTTCTGGGCAACATGTTCCAGTGTCTTTTTGATCTGATTCTACCCTCATTTAGATTAAAAATGTTGCTCCTTGTCATTTCACCACTGACCCTGGGAAAGAGTCTATCTCTGTATTTCTTACAAACTTCCTTTAAGTATTGCAACAAGACCTCCCCAGAGCCTTCTCTTCTTCAAGCTGAACAACACCATCTCTCTCAGGTTTTCAATAGCAGAAGTGTTTCAGCCTCCTGGTCATTTAAAGACCTTCCTCCGGCTCAAGCAGGTCTATGTCTTTCTTTTGTTGCTGGCTGCAGAACCTGGACACAGTATTCCAGATGGGATCTTGTAAGAGCAGAGTAGAGGAGGCAGAATCACCTCCCTTGACCTGCTGGCCACATTTTTTTTGATGCAGCCTAGTATACTGGTTGCTCATTTTACAGACAATGAAAGGTGGTTGCCTGTGTGTATAGCTGTCAGTAAAACTGGGCTGGATTAACCCCAGATGTTAAAAAAGAAACAGGAACATGTGCTCCATAGATGCAGAGCTTTCATAAATAGGAGATGCTCTCACCAAACCAGTGTGAGGGCTTTGACATCAAAATTTTTCAGTTGAAATTTATTTTTAAAATAGTTGATGCTCTAGGAACATCAAAAAGAGGGAGTTTACGTGTTTTGTGTGCATGAAGCTGCTGGGGTTAATTCTACTCACATGTCAGTAGCTGGAAGTTCAGAAAGCTCAATCCACCTGAGCCATTTCATGAAAACCAAAAGTCAATGTAAGTTTTATAAAGTAATTTAAATATATGTAATAAGGTTTGGGGCACCTGTTTGTTATCAGACTTGTGCTATCTGGTAATTACCTGACTTATGAGGTTTTAATGCAGAGTTCTACTTTGTTCTTTTGATTCTAGGGGTGTCTCCAGCATTCTGCTTTCTGTGTCATGATTTCAGGTTTTCTTTTAGTCTGTAGTGACAGAACACCTTTTACAGATAAATGTCAGGTAGAAGTGTGTAACAACTTTGGAAGCATTTTTCAGGAAAACTATATAGATTTCAAGTGTCTGATAGGTTGCTGGTAAGGCCTAGGAAGGAACACTGGAAGCAGCCTAAAAATAGTCCAATTTGGTTTAGAATTCATGTCTTGGAGTAGATCCATGCTTCCTTTTTTCATCTTTCTGCAGCTGATACTTAATATCACCCTGAGAGATCATTTGGCCTCACCAATCATTTCATGTACTTTTTTCCTATATATGTGCATTTGAATGAACCAGTGTATGTACTTTAATGTATATAAAAATGCCTAGTGCCACATGTTGTAATGACACTTGTCTGTAATCTGTCAGATTTAATACATTAATTGTTAATTCCCCACTGGACAATTATATAGGCAACACAGAGCAGGGTAACTTCTGATAAAATGCTGTTCATTCATTTGAGGGGACAAGGTGTGTATGAGGCTGTGAGGTTTACAACTACTGCAGCGAGGATGAATGGTTTGTGGCCTATTACAGTGGCATGATTTTAGATTTGCAGGATACATGTAATGTATATAATACACACATAAATATAACAACAATCCTCTATATGCTTTACATTATTATTAAGAACTCATCCCAGACAGTTTCATTTTTATTGCAGAATAATGCAATAGATTGTAAAAAATGCTCTCCTGTCCACACATGAAACCAGAGTGCTTTCCAGTTGTGGGATTGGTCTCTTTGCAGGGGAAGGGAGTGTGGGGGATGTGATATTTCTGTTCTGAATATTAAAATCTGAGATTGTATTGAGAAGCAAGGGAGTGTTTGGTGGAAGGCGAAGGCTTGATAGCTGAAGAGGGGGTGACAGAGGTATTTGAGATGTGATTTTGATTTTTTTCAAATTAAAAAAATAATTTTTGTGACTTGATCCCAAACCATAGTTTCTCCATGTAGAACGCAAAGTTATAAAATTAGCTAATCCAAACCAAAAGCTCACTGCATTGTCTTAATTCTGTGTTTGTAAAGTGGTGCTTGTGTTTATCCCTCAGGTAAATGTTAATGAATATTTGCAGTTCTAATATATAGATACTTCTGAAAAGATACACTAGGAAACAAGATAAGTCTTAGTATTATGAAAATATATTATATTGAGACTCCTTTATATATTGCTTTTGACTTTTTATGCTGTAGCATGAGAAGAAATAACTTCATTGTGCTGGTTGTTGAAAACTGGATGACTGCGGATTTTTATTAGGACAAGTAATATTTTCACAAATACATCCTGTGTTTTCCTCGTAGATAGTGTATGGAGTAGTGGAATCGATGAATTTGAGTTCTTCCAGAACATTCCATTTTGGAGCTCTGCATTGAACTTTTTTAATGATATGCATAAATATTTATCAGAACTGGAAAAGATCTGCTAGGACCCGAACCTGTCCTCCTGCCAGGAGAGGTCTGGTCCCCATGCCATATGTTCTGACATGTTGTCATCTGTTTGTGTACATTATGCAGCAGTTGCTAAACAGTTGGTACTGTTTGCCTTTAAGAATGTGCCACTAGGTTCAGGACTGCACTGCATACCCTAAAAAAAAAATAGAAATAAAATATTCCCCCACCCCCTCCCAAATATAAATTCAGCTTGTTCAGCAGCAGCTTGAAGCCCAGCATTGTTTGCTATCGGAAGTGTGAGCTAAGGGGGAGAGAAATTCCCCCTGCTCAGCAGGAGCACAGAGCTACGTTTTGCCCTTGTTGCATTATTAATGGCACAATGTTTTTATGTTGCAGATGGCTAAGAGCTAGCAAGGCACATTCAAGACCATGATGGCTCAGTTTCCCACAGCCATGAATGGTGAGTAGCTCTGGTTGGTTTTGTTTGGGTAGGAATGGGAACGTTTGTCTTTATTTTATTATTTTTAAAAATGCTGATTTTAGTACTTGCATCAGCATTACAGACAGCTTGCAGCAGATTGTTTCCTGTAGCCTAACTTATGCAATGAGATTGGTGGAAATTCAGTGGCAGCATTATTGCAGCATAATTTGAAGTACAGATATGCCTGGAGCATGTGGTAGTCTGAGATCATTTAAAGGACTGAGGAATGTGTGACTTGTAGTGTGAATACTGTCTGACTTCAAGTGAGGAATATGCTAAGTAATAGTTGTTTAAACTTACATACCTCTTGTGTTACGCAATTCAGCACAACGTGTGTTTCATTGCAATGCATGTTAAGCAGTTTGTTACATTGAAAAAAATAGTCAATCTTTCTAAAAAAATGTAGTAATTTTCTTTTTGACTCTGTGCCCCATCTACTACAGAAACTTTCAGATTGTTTCTTGGTGACTCCCTTTCAGAGACATAAGAAAATTGAAACCTTAATATTGTTTGTGCACGTACATATGTGCTGGGGCTCTTTATTTCTACAGCAAGTGCATTCAATTGTGAAAACACCATTTGCAGATATCTGCAGAGAAATTTGTTGTTTGCATGTGATTGTTCATGGAGCTAGCCAAAATGAAAAGACAAATGCAGAAGCAAAGCTTTGGACTTCAGATAGGGAGATTTTCTCTCAATAAAAATAGGGAAATAAATTCATTTATCTGTGAAAGTTACTGCAGGATTAGGAAGTATTCAACTTAGACAATCATTACTGCTGAGATACATTAGGTGGGTAAGGGAAAGTAATTTTTTTTTTGCAGAACATTCAGATTTCAGATGAAATCCATTTGTTATGTCTGGTTCACATGTGCATAAAATATTTTGTGAAAAAACTGTGATCAACATTTTTTTTGTACAGTCAGCTGCTGTTTGTCCCAGACTGTTTCACAGACCTAACAATAAGAAGTAAGAGGAGTCAATATATTGTATATAATAGGGAAAATCTAAATATCAGATATTATAATCTACTTTCTTGGACACAGTGAAGAAGCACTTTTTAAAATTGCCACATGGTTTTTACTCCTCAATTTAAAATAAACTAAAATGCTCCTCAGGGAAGGTAAAGATTTGTGTTGGGGTTTTTTTTGGTTGATTTATGCATAAAGAATTGAGTGTGTTCTTAGCTTTTCACTCCTTGGTTCTGTTGGAGAATTGTCAGTGTATTGGCAGTGCTGAGCGCATACATGACTTGATCCCAGAAGTATTAGTTTAGAGCGTGATCTTTTCCTTGGTCTGAAATTGGTGTGCAAGATGTGTAGCCTTTCCCCTTGCAGAATTTTACCATGTTGAAAAACATAGTGAGACAGGCAGTATTTAAACTGTTGCTCTTCACAGAACATTTTAATGACTGTGTATTTCAAGTTGTATTTTCAAGTTGTATTTTCTAACCAGAACTGATTAAATTTCAAACAAGCCAGATGGGGGGAAAAATAGCTTTAAAGTTATTTATAGATAAATATGGAGCAACCTTTGCTGTTGAGATTGTTCTTCTCTAATCTGTGTTGCTTTTTCCTGCTACTTGCTAGCACTGTTTGCATTCAGAGTAGATCACCTGCATTTACCACTCATTGCTCTGTGGAAACCTCTAATTATGTTGTTAGACCTTGGTAGTGACTTCAAGCATGGAAGGAAGAATAAGGTTATGTTTGAGGCAACTAAACCATTAGGCATTGTTGCAGCCTAATTGCCGCTGGCTGCCTGCCACACCTTCCTATTAGCAGAGCCTTGACCATTTCCTTTTGTATCCTACTAGGGAAAAATGGGGTTTTTCTTCGGGGAAAATCCTCATATTATCTAGGTACAATATACTGAGCTTTTAGTTCATTAGTAGTGTAAAGCATGAAGTAGTTTCTGTTTCAAGATTATTTGTAGCATTCAGAAGGTGAGTGGGCAGTATGGAGTGGATACAGGTGTGCGATTATATAACACAGGTGACAAGTTTGAGAACCTCAGACAACAAAGCATGATACTCAGATAGTCTTAAACAAATACGCGTACCAGACACTACAATACTTTTTCAATACCGAAGCAAAGAAAGGGCAATCTTCACAGGACGTTAAGAGGGAACAGTAACTAATTCATGTGCTTGAGCTCCAGTTGAGAGATTCAACTTCATTGGGGGGCACCTTGTGCTGCTACTTCAGAATACAGCAGAGCAGGTCCCAAATCTGTTCAGTCTCAGAATGTGCCTGATGGCCAAACTGTATGTTATGCTGAGAACTGGAACATTCATTTTGAATTATATGGCCACATGTAAACTTCAGCTTATTGAGGTGGTGTGTGCTCTAAGGGAACAAGCCCTTGCTAAACCTCTTAGCTTTCTGCTCTGAAGTCATGAAAGGGCATACTGAACAGCAAGGAGTTCCCTTTGACTATCCACTTGTCTCCAAAGTGAGCTATGTGGAGGCCTTACTAACAGGCTCAGAATTCAAAGAGGAAGAGCTGGACTTAAAGACTGCATGTCAGTTTTTCTGGAACATGAGACAGACCTGCCAAATTTTACAAATGTCAAATGAAGAATGTGCACAGGAGACATTGTGGTGACTTTTCATATGACCAAGCAAGGTTGAGTAACATGTTTCTTCTTATGTAGTAAGGCTGCCAGTTACAACTTATATTTACAGCACTTCATGTCTATGATTCCTACCTTTATGACAGGGCAGGAAGAAGTAGCCTTCATTGCCACAGAACTCCTTCTTTACAGCTGAAGAGAAGTTGAAAGATACTGCTCTTCTAATTCCACTTCAGTGGGCTAGATTTTTTTGAAGTGTTTAGTATCTTGGCCTGGACAGATTTAATCTTGATGGTCTAGCTGGAACAAGGAAACAGTATTTGCCAATCAGTATCTTTCCCATGGTTTTCTTTTGGAATTTTTGGGTTGTGCCTTTTTTTGTTTGTGTTTTTATGTGTTCTTCCTCTTCCCTCCAATCACCTGTTTCCTTTTGATATAATTTTTCATGGTCCAACAGGAAAATACCTCTGATACAATGAAGTGCAAAAAGTAATACTTAATTCATGCTACATGCTTCTCAGCCTTCATAATTCAAACTGGATTTTATGCTGCTGTGAGTAGAATAGAGTTTTGTGTCCCTGCATTTCGGTGTATTGCAGACTAGGGTAGACTTGAGTGGTTTGCATGGTCCTGTTTCAACTGATGCAAAAGGTAAGACACTGATGCCAAGTTGTGCTGTGTTTTCGCTGTTTAAAAATGTCTATTTCAAGATCCATGGTCTGAAATTTTGTTGAACTAGCAGATACCCTGGACATCACAGCGTAGTTAAAAACTACTTGAATGCAACCTGACTCTTAGCCTTGTGTGCACCGCAGATACTGAAACTGTAGACTTGGATATCAACAAGTGTGTATATAAAGATACCAAACTAAACTAGCCCTTGCAAAGAAAATACCAGAACTTGTTCTCTCATCTGAAAGAAGGAAAAAGAAATTCTAAGACAAAGATAAGTATTTTCTTAGTCCTTATTAATTGATCCCTCCTCTCACTTTTCAGTGAGGACAGTGGTGTAATTTCATACAGGCCATATGCTCGAGTCAGAGCACTATCACACAGTATCACAGTAATGATAAGGTTGGAAAAGACCTTAAAGATCATCCAGTCCAACCTAAATCCAAATAAACCCAGTAATCCTAAAATCTAACATCTAGATTATGCCACTCAGCACCTCATCCAGCCTAACCTTGAATACTTCCAGGGACGGTGAGTCAACCACCTCCGTGGGCAGCCCATTCCAAGACCGGATCACTCTTTGAGAAAAATTTTTTCCTGATGTCAAGTCTAAACCTCCCCTGATGGAGCTTAAGACTGTGACCCCTTGTCTTGTCTTCAGTGGCCAGGGAGAAAAGACCAACCCCTGTCTGACTACAACCACCTTTCTGACAGTTATAAACAGCGATAAGATCACCCCTGAGCCTCCTCTTTTCATAGAATCATAGAATCATTAAGGATTGGAAGGGACCTCGAAAGATCATCTAGTCCAATCCCCTGACACAGCAAGATCACCTAGACCAAGTCACACAGGAACACATCCAGGCGGGCCTTGAACATCTCCAGTGAAGGAGACTCCTGTTCAAGTGCTCCATCACCCTCACTGTGAAGAAGTTCCTTCTCAGGTTGATGAGGAACCTTCTATGTTCCAGCTTACAACCATTGATCCTCATCCTATCACTATATGACACTGAGAATAGCCCCGCTCCATCCTCCCGACACCCACCCCTCAAATATTTGTAGACATTAATGAGGTCACCCCTCAGTCTCCTCTTCTCCAAACTAAAGAGCCCCAGCTCCCTCAGCCTCTCCTCGTAGGGGAGGTGCTCCACCTCCTTCATCATCTTTGTTGCCCTATGCTGGACCCTCTCCAGCAGCTCCATATCCCTCTTGAACCGAGGTGCCCAGAACTGGACACAATACTCCAGGTGTGCTCTCACCAGGGCAGAGTAGAAGGGGAGAAGAACCTCTCTTCATCTGCTAACCACCCCTCTTCTGATCCACCCCAGGATGCTCTTGGCCACAAGACCACATTGCTGGCTCATAGTCATCCTGCTGTCTACCAGGACCCCCAGATCCCTCTCTCCTACACTACTCTCCAACAGGTCAGTCCCCAGCTTATACTGGTACCTGGGGTTGTTCTTGCCCAGATGCAAGACTCTAAACTTACTCTTGTTATACCTCATTAAATTTTTCTCAGCCCAGCTCTCCAGACTCTCCAGATCTCACTGAATGACAGCAAACCGAGCTCTCTCAGCCTCTCCTCATAGGGCTTATCTTCCAGCCCCTTAACGAATTGAGTTGCCCTTCTTTGGACTCGTTCCAGCACCTCGACATCCCTCTTAAACTGAGGGGCCCAGAACTGAGTACAGTACTCCAGGTGTGGTCTAACCAGTGCCAAATACAGGGGAAGGATAACCTCCCTTGACCTGCAAGCCACACTATTCTTAATGCAGGCCAGGATGCCATTGGCCCTCTTGGCTACCTGGGCACACTGCTGACTCATGTTAAGTTTGCTCTCCACCCTGCTAAAAATTAGATTTCCGTGTGTGTGTGCTGTATTATGGTATCTTTAATCCTAATGTTTCAGAAATGGTACTCTAGGGTTGCCGAATACAAAGTGTCATACTCATATTTAATTATGAGGATAATATGATTCATTTGGAAGAGATCTTAGACAGAAGAAACGTTTAGATGTGGGGGTAAATTTTGAATGGAATAAGTAGAACTAGGCTTTAGCAAAGGAAGGTTGCACTTCATGCCTTCTTCAGTAACTGAATTTTGTAGACCTCATGTAAGAGATTCCACATTTTGATTTCATTAGAATCATAGAATGTTAGGGATTGGAAGGGATCTCACAAGATAATCTACTACAAACCCCTTGCCAGGGCAGGATCACTTAGATTCAGTCACACAGGGAAACATCCAGGCAGGTTTTAAACGTCACCAGAGAAGAAGATTTCACAACCCGCCCTGGGCAGCCTGTTCCAGTGCTCTGTCACCCTCACTGTGAGGAAGTTCCTTCTCATATTTATGTGGAACCTCCTATGTTCCAGCTTACACCCATCGCCTCTTGTCCTATCATTAGATGACACTGAGAAGAGCCTGACTGCATCTTCCCGACACCTGCCCTTTCCATATTTATAAAAATGGACGAGGTCACCCCTTAGTCTCCTTTCTTCCAAGCTAAAGAGACTCAGCTCCTACATCAGGGACATGTTCTGCCTCCTTAATCATCTTTGTGGCTCTGCGCTGGACTCTCTCCAGCAGTTCTGTATCCCTCTTGAACCGAGGAGCCCAGAACCCAGATGCAAGACTCTACACTTGCCCTTGTTCATTAAATTTCTCCCTGCCCAAATCTTCAGCCTGTCTAGGTCATGCTGAAAAGACAGAAGATAAATAACTGGCTAAAAGGGACAGAAATTGGAAATGTTAAACTAGGATGTTTGTAACAGTGATATTCTTCATGGATTTTATCTTGAGAGCACTCTTGTTGCTATTTGTGGCAACATCATCAGTAAAAAGCACTGTGAGCTTTTAAAATTGGCTGATGACACAAACTTATGAGTCATTTTCCAGCCAAAATGATACAATATGAATGGCATATCATGGGCAGAATGTCATCATTCTGTTGTGCTGTCTTCATGCAGTTTGTAAGTCATACCTTTAAGGTCTGGAGGAGTTGTTGCTGTGCTAGGAACTCGGCAGTTGGCTGTGACTAAGAAGGAAGACAACTGGATATATTAGATGATCACATAATAATTATGCAATTTGAGAGAAAGGAAATGCGTCCTTAAAATGTGGTGGGTGAAATACATGTGCCCTTGTGTAAGGCACTGCCGAGACATCTTGTGGTAAGTAGGGGAGAATTTGGGTTAATTGCTCAGGAGGGAAAAAAAAAATCCCGGAATCATAATAGATGCAGATTCAGACTTCAGTGTTGTCCATGAAGAATTAGTTAAGTATTGAGAAAGACTAAAGATGTGAGCTTTGTTAACCTACCAAAGTGAAACCTTGCGGAGGTTTTTTTTTATTTATTTCTATTTACTTTACAGTAAATAAATTTGCACTTTATATTTTCTTGTTAGGAAGATAAATATTAAAGAGGGAAAATAACATTTAAGTACAATGTCAGCACAACATTGAATAGAGATGAATCAGCTATTGGTGCAGTTGGTCTGGAAATGGGAGTGGTTCTGTCAGCAGAGACATTGTGGACCATAGTCAAGGAAGAAGTCTGACTGCCTTAAGACAGACTTTGCATTTTAGGAAGGAATTAATGGATTAGAGTTTCTCAGAGTAGCAGCAGTCTGAACATGGTGACCTTGGAAGTCCTTCCCAATTCAATGCTCCTAAAATATAAAAAAATACACTAAATTAAAAAAAAAAGATAACCTAGTGAAGGCAAGTGTTAGATCTTCATCCATTAGCTGAATTTAAGCCTATAGCTACTTTGTCTTGCCACAATTTTATTTCATTAGTGTCATGTGTTAGCTTTTAGAAGGTAAGATTACGCTGAGTGGGCAATCAATGGCAGGTTTTGTCTGGAATCATACTACTATAATGCAAGCTGCTTTATTAATTTTGGATGCCAGTGAGACTTCCTGATGTTTTTTGTCCAAAGCATATAAAAACCTAAACAAAAAACACAAGATGTACAAGTACTTCCCCGTAATGAAGCCAGAAGACTGAAGGCTTAGCTGAAGGGACTTGGAAACATAAATTTATCGTGTAGCTGAGATTCAAAAAGCTTTGACCCCTAAGATTTTCACTTCCTTGTATGCTTAACTCCAGAAGTTTGGGAAACATATGCCCTGATAAACCACTTTGTGTGGTCGTTGAAGTTTAGGGTTAATACCAATTGATGGGTATTGTGTGAAGTGGTACTGCCTTACCATGTTCTGCATTTTGTGGCATTTGTGATCATCATGGCCACCTTGAACAGGCCATAGATGATATTCATTGGTAGTGGCAGAATGAGTTGAGGTTTAGCCCACTAACTGTAATGACAAGAATAAACACAATTTTTAGACATTGTGGTCTATCAAATGTGTTTATATAATGTTGTGTGAGTTTCATTAGGAATCTTGTATGTTCAGGCTTTGCAATATATTGCATCAGTTCTTAGGACCACTGTTGTTCTTCCTGCAGTGGAACAGCAAAGTTAAATCATAACTGAGATAGGTAGAAGGGGTAAAATCCTGGAAAACTGAAAGATTATCAGTGTTAATGGGACCAGTGTGCATATCAGCTATCTCCAGGGTAGGCAGAATAGTAAAATAACAGCATTTCTGCTTTGGTTGGATGTGAAGATCTCTGTGTGAAGTCTCAAGAACAGGTAAGACAGATTGCATATAAAAAGTTGCCTTAACATTTTCCCTGCATTTCTTCTCATATCCTTTTTTTCTGTGTTTAACTGTGATCTCTGCAATACAGTTGTTTGTTTTTTTAGCAAATATGTATTTTCTAAAAGTTGCATTTTCACCATTATTAAAGAACTGTGCATTCAGAGAATCACAGAGTCACAGAATGTTAGAGGTTGGAAGGGACCTCGAAAGATCATCTAAGTCCAAACTCCCCTGCCAGAGCAGGGTAAGCCTACAGTACTGTCTCAAGATGTCCTACATGGGGCTTGAACCCATGACCCCAGGAATTCAGAGTCACATATCTGTGTAACAGTATGGGAAAGAGTACTTACATTTTCTTAAGAGCTATAGGTAAAATTTGCAGCGCAACAGATGATAGTGCTTTCATAACACTGCATTTCATAAGAAATCTTCATGTTTTGGGTGTAAAAATACAGTTTAATGTATAATGTGTTTCTGATATAGATGGCATGGATTGAAAGGCCAGCAGAATTCCTCCTTGTATTTCTCATGTTTTATTTTTTGTTGCCTTTTTGTCTCAAAAAGTCTGACAAATTGCTGGTTTCTGACAGCCGATAAACTGATATCCAGGTTAGAACTGTTCTTAATTCTATTCCCTAAGTGACCCTGTGAGTCACTGTGGAGGCAGACTTAAGGACTGTGGTATGGATCTATAGCAAAGGTCTTACACTGGATAGAGCTGCTAGGTTCTGCTAATTAGTAATTGAACATTACAAGGAGTACCCTTTAAGTGGACTTTCTCATTATGGTTCTTGTTACCTTTGTGGTTGTTTTTCCAGTTTTCCCCTCTCTATTTTATTTCAGTCAGGACTAGGAATTAGAAGGAGGAGGGTCACAAGGGTGATCAAAGATGCAAAACAGCTTCCATACGAGGAATAATTACATTGACTAGGACACTTCAGCTTGGAAAAGAAATGTGGGGTGTACAGTATATGTCAGCTTCTCAAGGTCAATCATCATTTTGTAGGCAAAGGAATGGTAATTAATCTCTGATAACACAAAATTAAACCGGTATTGACTAAAAATACTATTGGCAGGTATTAAACAAGGAACTTTGCATGTTGTCAAATAAAGTGTAGGAAGCTGTAGATTCCAAAATGTTACTTGGATTCCTAAAGCAATTAGAGAATGTTGATTTTCCTTCCATTAATTAGGTACCAGCTACTGTTCAGCATCTACACTGGGGTCTAAGATGACATCCTAGGGAAGTACCACCATGGTGAATACTGGTCTGTGCTGGTAGGGTCATTTCTGTGTTTTGCTTCCTAAATTATCTCCCAAGTTAGTTTTATTTCACAGCTCATTCAGGAATTGCCTCTTCATTTTTCTTTTCTCACACTCTTCTTGTGTAATTTTTTAAATTCTAATTTGGTGATTCTTCTCTTTCCTTCTTTTTCAAGTCTGTATCCCAGTTGTCCATTACAAATATAACCCATCAGCCTTCCTCCTCAAGTCTGAGAACCCGGAAATGTCTTTTTTCTTCTAGAGGCCAGATAATAATGAGAGCTATAAAAATTACTGTAACAGATACAGTACTTGAACAGAGTTTTGCGCTGATTTGATGTCAGTGTATGTTTTTGTAGGAGAATAATTTCCTTTACCTAATTTCAGGGTTCATTTTGCATTCTCTTGCCAGATACTTTTCCTGCCTGCGTTTCTTCTGGTGCAGAAAAGATTTACTAGCTGTTGCAGATGGAAACTCACCTGAATCTTACTAGTTTTGCTGCAGTTCACACATTGTTAGACAATGATTAAACAAATTATCCCTTTGTAAACTTTTAGTTAAGCCATGGGGGGATTTGTGAATGCTGGTGAACAGCTGCATAAAAAAACCATTTTCAGAATCAGAAAAGTTTGATCTATGCTTTGGTGGGCTTTTTCCTCAGATGTGGTGACTAAAATCTTCCTTATGGAAGAAATTAATGTTCTTCAGGTTAACAGGAGTTTACTCAGAAAATCTTCTGACTTGTCCTAAGCTGCAGGGTAAGTTTATCTTCCATCTTCTATGTCCTGCTGGGGAGGAAGTCGATGGAGTCCATCAGCAGGAAGTATGCTTAGCTGAACTACAAATGGAGGCAGGTCTTGTAGCTGGTATGGGAGAATTTGGCAAAGTATGTTTATTTTATGGCTTGAAAATGTTGCTTGCTTTGACATTTTCATGCTTTTAATTGGAAAGGTTCTTACTGGTGTGCCTTTTTTTTTTCTTTCTTTTTTTCTCTCGCTAAAATACACCCAAAAGTATTCATTGCAAGATTAGGGAAGTGATTGTCCCCTGTTACTTGTCACTGTTGAGGCCACACCTTAAATACTGTATTTAAGTTTGGGTATGTCACGGCAGGAAGGACATGGAGGTGCTGGAGTATGTTCAAAGAAGGGCAGTGAGACTACTAGAGCTTAAGCCTTGGGAGCAATGGCTGAGGCAACTGGGATTGTTTAGGTTGGAGAAAAGGAGACTCAGGAGAGATCTTTTTGCAGTCCATTTGAAATGGGGTTGTATTGAGGGGCAAGGTAGGGTCAGTCTCTTCTCCCGAGTAACAAGACAGGACAAGAGGAAATAACCTCCGGTTGTGTCAGAGAAGATTTAGGTTAGATACAAGGGAAAAAATTTTACATGAGAAGTGTTATCAAGCCCTGGAACAGGCTGCTGAGGGAAGTGATAGAGTTAATACCCCTGCAGGTATTTATTTGACTTAGCTTTTAGGGACGTAGTTTAGTGGTGGACTTGGCAGTATTAGATTTATGGTTGGACTTGTTAATGTTAAAGGTCTCTACCAATCTAAATGATTCTGTGCTTGCCGTGAAAAGCGTGATTATATCCTAGCATAGACAGATGGGCTTGTTTCATGTGGTGTATCAGTGTTAGTAACTCAACAACTACAGGCAATTACAATAGCATTGTTTTTCCTGAATTAGGCAAAAAACACTTCTATATTTGTTGCTAGTACTGATTCTAGATGTGGGGAAGGCTTAGGTTAAGTCAAGTCTGTGTGTCAAAATTTTTCCTGTAAGAAAAGAAAAAGCTAATTTAGTTTTCGAGGACAAAATATGAGTTTACCAACACTGTGGGTTACAGTATTCGCACTTTTTGTGAGAACTTCAGAAGAAGCTATTGAATGAGTTACCAAAAATTATCAAAAAAAAGGCAACATGCTATTGTGCACTTGAGAGTATAGTCATGTTTGTACACATTGCCTATTGCGTTTTTTACATTAGTTTAGCAAAACTTTAAAAAAATGGTTTTGTTTACGCATCTTCAAGTAAAATTGCTGTAATTTCCTGTGTCTGTGCTTTGCACTTTTTTTTTATACTTCGCTTGCTTGGTGCATTGCTTTATGTTTCAGTGGAGGTTGGCAATAATTTAATTAAAAAGTATCTTCTGAAAATAAATAGCCATCATGAGCTAAGTGATTCTGTGATTTTGATAAAGTATATAAATACTATCCTGTTGTCATCCTGTGTAACTGATAGTTTAAGTGCTTTGTAGTCATCAAGTTGTGCTGTTAAATTGAGAAAACAAGCAGATCATCTCTCCTAGTGTGGACTACACTGTTTTGTATCCCAAAATTGGTTTAGGTATTATTCTGAAAGCAAGGATTATGTTTCTACATGGAGGTCGCTGCATGACACAGAAATGTGAATGTTCTTTCTTTATAGATAATTTTGTGTATAAAAGTGGGGTGATGCCAGTAATCGTCAGGCATCATACAGAGTTCTGCTCCTGCTCTGCAGGAGCAGGTGGTTAATCTAAACACAGTATTTGATTTCAGTGAACTGATAAACCTAAGGATTCCCAGTACACTAAAATACCTAGAAATCCTGTACATGATGTGGAGACTATGATTTGTACTTTGAAAAGCAGTATGTCTGCAAATGCTTTGTCCACATTGGTTTAAGCATACTTCTCACTGAAGCAAACATTTCTTGGCCATATTTGTGTAGCTCTGTGCTTGCCTGATGCTGTTTAACAGCCTGCAGGAAATGGTTGTTTTTGGATGGCACATCAGAGATACTCGAAAATCTTTGAAAAATCTCTGGGCTTCAGTGGGCACAATACTTGTAGTTTTACTAAAAGTGCAAAATCAAAGCAGAAACATGTTTCCCTCCTTCTAACATGCTTTACCTACAGGTGTTTCCTGTAGCTGTGTATACACTAAAGAAGTTGCTGAGGTTGTTAACCATAGAACTACCCCTACCTACATCACAGTGTTGCTTAATATGCCAAGAGCCTCCTTCTCTGAAGAGTGTTTCTGGTAGGACAGGTATTGGTGGAATTAATGTGTGTGTGTTGTGAAAGGAGGTTGCATGTGACTCCTACCATGGCCTGAGAACATGGAAATAGGAGGTACGTTCCTCAAGGAAAAGAAGGTGATGTTTTGGGATGGACCCAAAACCACCAACAGTAGTAGTATGTAACAGGTTAGCAGTCCAAAATAAGAATAAATGTTTATTATCAGACAGTGTTTTCTCCTACATTTGAGATAAAGAATCAGCAACAAAGGAGGAGAGCAAATATTAAAAGTAGCAGTGATAGAAGTAAGGAATCTGGAAATTCAGACTCATAGTGAAATGTTCTGTATATTTTCAGATGCCTAGAGGTTCATTCATCACAGGAAAAATTACAAGTGTGATCCAACACCTCAGTTGGGAGCATCTTATCTGTAATAAACAATTACATGGTAAACTTACCTGCAAACACAGGCAGAGAAAGACTGGAATCACTGGGTTTATCCCAATGTTTCTTACACCAAACAACTGTCTTGAGGCTCCCGAGGGGAGACAGTAATGTGATTGCTGGTTGCATTAAGGAAAACCCCTTGTTATACAGTGTGAGGTGCGCTACTGCATGCCTATGTTAAATTTTCCCCTTCTTTAAACAAGAGGCTAAATATTTGTTTAGCATCATTATGACGCTTAATGCTAGTTTTTTGGATGGTTAAAAAGGTGATGGTATGACTTCCTCATGACTAATGTGTACAAGGAATGCTCTTTCAATTTAGGTTTGTTATCTCTGTGGAGTTAATTAACTTTGTAGGTCATAGGAGCATGGAGTTTTTGATTGGGGAAAAACAAGTAATGCTTGTCAGTGAAAAGCAAACAGAGTTTTTAGGAGAATGTGCGAAATGCCTTACGATTTTTGACAAGTGTCAAGCTGCTCTTATCCTTTTCACTACTAGTCCTACTCACAGTACAACTACCTTTTGTCTACAGGCTGTACTTACCAGTGGCAGAGATCACACAGAGCATTTTTGAGTTAATTTGGTTTTTTTCCTTGGATTGCACTTCCTTTTCTTCCTTCTTTTCAATGACAGTTTGCCAGTTTAGGGGAAGAATGGTGTTTGTTTCTGATGTTGGTAGCTCATCCAAGCCAATTATTTATTTTCTTCAGAAGATTATCTGTGGTGAGACCGCATCTGGAGTATTGTGTCCAGTTCTGGGCCCCTCAGTTCACCTCACTTATGAGGAGAGGCTGAAGGAGCTGGGTCTCTTTAGCTTGGAGGAGACTGAAGGGTGACCTCATTAATGTCTATAAATATTTGAAGGGTGGATGTCAGGAGGATGGAGCCAGGCTCTTCTCAGTGTCATCTACTGATAGGACGAGGGGCAATGGTTGTAAGCTGGAATATAGGAGGTTCCACATCAACCTGAGAAGGAACTTCTTCCCAGTGAGGGTGACAGAGCACTGGAATAGGCTGCCCAGGGCAGTTGTGGAGTCTTGTTCTCTGGAGACATTTAAAACCCACCTGGATGTGTTCCTGTGTGACTTGGTCTAGGTGATCCTGCTGTGTCAGAGGGATTGGACTAGATGATCTTTCAAGGTCCCTTCCAATCCCTCATGATTCTATGATTCTGTGCAGTGTTCTGAAGACATTTCTGGAGCTGTTCTACCAAATAATGTGATTGTGCCATAAACAGACCTTCATACTCTCATAGAAAATTGTCTTTTATTTAAAACGAGTTTAAGAAACAGAAAATGATGTTTACTTTTGACCATAGTCACTTCATTCCAACACTCAAATTGTGAGTGACACTGTATTGAATGACACACTAATATCTGTTACATCAAGGTGAGGGTGGTACATATTTTATCATCTTATCTTAACGAAATTTTAAAGAGAGGTTAAAATTATGTTTAGTACCAGCTTTTTTTTTTGAGTCTTTATAATTCCTTATGGGCTTCCTGTTGTGGGTAGAATCACATGTGACTTAGAACTTTCCAGTGTGTTGTAGAGCTATGGAGTGGACTAGTAGGTGTCTCTAGTGTTTTTCTGATCTGACATGGGAAGTCCATTGAGAAGATTCTAGACTTTGAGTCTTGTTTTCCCATTATGAAATTTAAAGGCACTTGCCAGGCTTCATGCTTATACAGAGTCTTCCCTGAAAAAAGCAGCCTTCTGTAGCGAAAAAAGGTAGTTTAATGTCTGTCTTTTGAAAGTTTTACCAATCAAGAAATGTGCATTTTCATAAACCGAGAAAGCAAATTAAGGGAATAGTTTATTCTAGAGAAAATCTCTCAAGTGCAGCATTTCTTGAGCTCTGGTTCCTGAAAAGACAGTGTAGTCAAAGAACAGAGTTAGCTTCATTCAGTGGGCGTTGCTTCGTTTATGAAGATGTGAGATTGCAAAGTTACATGGTATGGAGAATAATGATTTTATGAGACCTTCTTGTCAGATCTATTGTACTTTTTTTTTCCTCAATCCAAAATTGCACCTCCTACAATTGGGAAAAAAAATAATTTTGCAGATTTCCAGGAAATTCAAGTTAAATCAGACAAGTAGTGGCATACTTTTCACTGGCTGCCACAAAGCCTGTCCCCACAGCATGTACATACAACTGCATTTTGATTTCTGGTGCTGAACTGATTAGCTGTTCACTGCTGCTTGGTGCCAGCTGAATCTGTAGACAGCCAAAGTTTCACCACTGCTCCATCAAGGCGATGCATTCCTCTTGCACTGTCTGGTGATCCAAGAGGTATCTGTGAAGAGGACATGCCTGTAGTACGGTTTTCTGATTTGTGTATGACTTGCTGTGAGTAAAGGCTGGAGCTGTGAGGAAGGAAGAGCAACAGCAGTGTCTCTGGGCAGAACTAATTGTTCTCTTTAGCTAAATCTGACCCATAGAATCATTTCAGTTGGAAAAACCTTTTAAGATCATAAGATCAACCAGGCAAGACTTTTCTCAGCCTTGGGGTTGAAGACATGTTAGAGCAAAAGGAATCTTGAGCTAAGCCAAGTTTGGATGATACGTTTTGGATAGTGCATGTTTCTGTTTGACTCTTCTTGCTGTCTTGTCCTTCCAAGAAAAGGAGTAAGTAGCATTTCCTTTGTTGCAGTTCAGTGTGCCCAGAACTTGGTTTGTTTTCCTCAGCAGTGATGCTGTCTGGCCAGTTTTACCACTTGTAATAGCTTTGGGAAGCAACCAAAGTATTGGTCAGGATTGTAGCATGTTTTGATAGCACAGGAGAACCGAGTTTCAAACTGGTTTTCTCAGTGGTGAGGCTTTATTGTGATGTTCGCGATTGTACTATAAGTAAACACAGCAATTACTTTGAGGAATGTTTTTGTGACGTGCTTTGTGGAATTGCCAAGACCATGTAATCTCTGTGGTTCAAAGTGTTAGTTTCAAATAGACCATTCTGGTATTTTGAGGAATTTTGATTTAAATGACAGTTTCTGGACAGAGATTTTTTTTTCTTATTTGTATCACCAGATGGGAGTATCGAAAGAGCCACCAGCACATTGTTAAGCTAATCACTCACAATGCGTTAATTTTCGCTCTTGTGCTGTATTATTTACATTGTTTCTTGGGGTAAGAGTTGGAAAAAAAACCAGTGATTCCTTTAAATATTAAATTTTGGATGGGATTTGGGTGCTCTCACTGTAGATACCTACCGTAAGTACAGGGTGGAGTTTGCTTTAATTGTCCAGTGGTTATTAACCTGTATTCATAAAGTGACATCATCTACCTCAGGGTTAACATGACAGATGCTTTCTTAAATGATGTTAATGTAAAACATTGCTTTACGGGATTTTGTTCAGTTATAGCCAAGCACCAAAAATCATAGAAATGTATCGGTTGGAAAAGACCATTAAGATCATCAAGACCAACTGTTAACCTAACTGTACCAAGCCCACAGCTAAACTGTGGCCCTCAGCTCCAGATCTGTGTGACTTTTAAAATGTGTCCAGAGATGGAAATTCAGCTCCCTCCCCGGGCAGCCTGTTTCAAGGCCTGACAACCCTTTCAATGCAGTTTTTTTTGTCTAGCCCAACTTCCCCTGGTGCAACTTGAGGCTATTTCCTTTTATTCTGTCACTTGTTATTTGTGAAAATAAACCAACTCTCACTTCTCTCTAACCTCCTTTCAGGTAGTTGTAGACAGAATAAGGTGTCCGTCTCCATTAAATCTCACAATCAGACTGACAGCTGTGCTGATGGGAAAGTATGGAGTTAGCTAGATCCTGATTCCTTCTAAAACCTATAATGTTACATTCTAGACTTTGCTTGTATGGAATCACAGCTTTATAAGGAAGGACTTATTTTAGATATGGCCTTTGTTCATCTGTGTCTCCCTCTCCCTCATCTAAATTCTGCTTGGGATTTAGTAAATATTTTTGTTCAGCCTTAATTTAAAAATGCATGTAGTGCTTTAGCTAATTTGTGTTCTGCAGAAAAGTTTGAAGTTTGGCTTTAAAAATAGAATGGTAGAATCATTATGGCTGGAAAGGATGTCCAAGATCATCAAGTCCAGCCCTCATCCCAGCATCTCCCTAACCTGTAGACCATGGTCTTAAGTGCCCTATCTGCTAGCTTTTTAAACACCTCCAGGGACAGTGACTCCACCACCTCTCTGGGCAGCCTGTTCCAGTGCCCAGCCACTCTCTTAGTAAAGAATTGCTTCCTAAGATCCATTCTAAACCTCCCCTGATACAACTTGAGGTCATTTCACTTCGTCCTATCATTAGTAATTTGGGAGAAGAGACCAGCACCAGCCTCACTACAACCTCCTTTTAAGTAGTTGTAGAGAGCAATAGTGTTTCATCTCAGCCTCCTCTAACTACATAACCCCAGTTGCCTCAACCGGTCCTCACTGGGCCTGTTTTCCAGACCTCTCACCAGGCTCATTGCCCTTCTCTGGACCCACTCCAGCACCTCTATGTCCTACTTATACTGTGGCACCCAAAATTTGACCTAGTACTCAGGGTTCAGTCTCATGAGTAAGAGTACAGGGGCACCATCACCTCCCTACTCCTGCTGGTTACCCTGATCCTGATCCAGACCAGGATGCCGATGGCCTTCTTGGCCACCTGGGCACACTGCTGGCTTCTGTTCAGCAGGCTGTCAGCCAATACACTTACGTTCTTTTCCACCAGGCAGCTCTCCAAGCACTCTTCCCCAAGCCTGCAGCACTGCTGGGGGTTGTTGTGACTAAAGTGCATGTCCCGGCACTAGGCCATTCCATTGGCCGCGGCCCATCGCTCCAGCCTGTCAAAATCCCTCTGCAGCATTCCTTCTTAATTTCCTGTCATCTGCAAAGTTACTGCAGGTGCATTTGATCCCTTCATCCAAGTCATTGATAAAGATGTTAAACAAGACTGATCCCAAAACTGAGTCCTGAGGGACACTGCTTGTGACTGGTCACCAACTGGATTTAACCCTATTCACCGTTTCTCTCTGAGCTTGGCCATCCAGCCAGTTTTTAACCCAGCAAAGAGTCTGCTGTGAACCATGGACTCTTCTCTAAGCTGTGAGCCACAAGCTTCTTGAGGCCTTCCTTTTTCTAAGTTGTTTGCCTGCAAATCCGTAAGTGGTTTGGTTGAATCCTCCCTTTGTGTTTGACACTTCATATGACAGCTCTTGTTTGAAGCATGGTCAGGCTTGCTGACCCATGACAGTAGCGAACCAGGTGAAACACATGGGGCTCCAGAGACAATGCTACGCTGTGGCTATGGCCACCACAATGCTCTGATGCGTCCTCTTAGACATCTTAAATTTGAAGTTATTTTCAAATGTTGATGGGTCTTAAGAGACACTGTCTAAAATTGCCTTGAACTGAATGTGTTTTCTTTGAATTTATGTTTAAAAAGTACTGTATTTTAGTATGTTAACTTCTAATTAAAAGTCAAATAGTGTGAGAGGAGGCTCACTTTGGATTTTAAGATTTACTGCACTATTTCTGTCATGTCTATAAAAAACCCAAACAGTGGAGAGCATGTCCTTATGGAGTTAGTCACCAGAAAGATTTTCAGTCTGTCCTCAGGGGTAGGGAAAATCTGAAACTCTTCTTACCGTTGAAAAGAAATTATTAGCAGGTTGGTCTTTTCAGGATATATACTTAGTCTCCTGAAACACAGTGTACTCTTGGTAATGTATGTTCCTAGTTATCACTTTGCTGTGACAGCAGCTGCTTGCTCTGACTCACTAGGACTACGCTAGAAGTACTTGTTGCTGTAATAATGTGGGTTGTAGTAAAAGATCTGTTTTTAATTGAAATTTATACTTGCAGTGAAACTGACATGGAGATGATTGCTGAATAAATAAATGCTTTTACATGTTTAATCTGTGAACACATAAATTATACTAAGCATGATTTTAGCAGTGGAGTGTCTGTCTATCTAGCAACCTATTGATCTGACTGCACTGGTGATTTTTTTTAATTTCATTTTGGTTTTTTGACTAGGTTCAGCAATGTGAAGTATGTGGTGGATAAGATTCAGTGAAGCTAGAGATAAGGTGCGATGAGCAGTTATACACCTCACACACTCTTCCTTTTAGAGAGCTGTGATGGTCCTGAGGTTATGCAAGCAATGGAAATGCTCCTGCTCTCAGCACCTCTGTGTGTCAGAGAAAAAACATCAAGTTTTTTTTTGCAAGTGTGCAAAATATTACTGAGGAAAAATTAGAGAGATTCTTAAGGAATGTTAATAAAAGCAAAAATGAATGGGTAAACGCTGCCCTTGAAACACTTCTTAAATGAGATCTTAATGAGATGTTAATTGTCAAACAGCTATAGGTGTGAAGAAACTTGCAGCCTTCAAAAATGTTCTTTCATTGAGTCCACACTAAAAATAAACCAAAATACAACCTCAAGAGAGAGAAGCAAATCTCCAAATTTGGGTGCATAGAAGTTGTATCTCAATGCCCTCCAACCTTTTCTGTCATTCATATCTCCAGGGAGTTTCTGGTTTGGTTTGGGTTTTTTTTTTAACTATTTATATATTCCTCTTGCCAAACTTCCTATTAAGCAGCAGGGGTAAATAACTGAATTTGTACAATGTAAGGAGAACGACAGTCTTGACCTTAAGAGGAGACATCAAGAATTTTTGGAAACGTGTTTGCATGTGTGGTTAAACATGGATGAGAGAGAATAACATCATTAGTGTGTCTGTATTGGCATGATCTGTAAGTTTGCAGCCCCTTTGCTTAGTTACTGTTCTCTGAAAAACAGTGATCAGTGCAGATAGTTGAACAGATTGGCACTTTTTGTAAATGATAATGCTCTATAGAATGTACTTTTAAAGGGGTTTTTTTTTTTAAGTAGTAACCTTTCAGTGTTGTTTTGAGCTTTGCATTTTAGCGAATTCTTGCTTTCGTTGATTTGAAAAATCAGACATTTGTTCATAATTTACTGACTGAATCTTCCTCCTACTTCAATCCAAATAATTTCTGGCAAACATCTTTTCTTGCAAGGGACACATACTCTGAACTTTATACAGCAGGTTGAAGTGTTTCTGAAAGTCAGTCTGGTTCTGCCTGGTGTATTAACACAGCTCTGTAAACATGATTATTTCCTGCAATTTCCCCTTGTTACTTTGAAGTTGTAACATTTTCTAAATTTTTTTAAGCTATTGACAAATAGTGAGTTGAAATTCTTTACTGTTACAGAATGTTACTCTGTCAGACAAAACAGTCATATGTTGCTAGCAGTCCCAGTTCTGGTTTTAGAGTATTGGCAAGACAAAGCACAAGTCCACGAGTCTTTTTGGCAGATGCATGGTGCCAGCACTCCGTGAGAGAGCCTTTAAGTGACGCTCAATGCCATTTGTTTATTGTTGAACCAGAAGCATGCTTGGTTCACACAGGGCATGTTGAAAAACATGTATCCTGACCAGGCTGCAGACAATTAGCAGTGACAGGAAACTTCTTTGCACCAGCTTTGAAGTGGAACAGGGAATGTTGAAAGCGTAGTGTAGAGCAATCTGGCAGAGGAAGTGTCTCAGCTAGTGCTTGCACATCTGGGGCGCAGGTTTGTGTTTCATAATGTCCTTGCCAAACTGGTAGGAGCTGGGTGTGCCTAGATCAAACTTTGTCTCTTGAGAAGCCAAGCTTTTGTTTTGCAAGTGATATGTTTTTATTTTTCACAAGTCTTCAATCTGTTTAGCTGTTCAGTGTTTTGTTTTGTTGGTCTTTTTTGTTTTAGGAGGTCCAAACATATGGGCCATCACCTCTGAAGAGCGGGCCAAGCATGACAAGCAGTTCAATAGCCTTAAACCCATAGGAGGCTACATTACAGGTTGGTCTGAGGTTCTGCATTACATATTAACTTTTGTGTACACATAAGTATCTTTGTAAAACAGTTTGAAAGCTACATCCTATTTCTAGCCCTTTGTTGTGTGAGTAATAACCATACTGTTCGGGCAAACAGCCACAGGTTATTACTAAACTTCTACAAGCTTTGCACTGAAGTCTGGCACACAAATACTCTTGTATTAACCCTGTCACTTCTGCATTGAACTTCCATCATTGCCTTTAGTTTCAAAAACCACAGAGTATCAGGCAAAACTTGTGCTTGGATGGGAGGCTGCCAAGGAGCACTTGTAGTAGCTGTTGTGGCAAGTGACATCAGAGACACCAGAAGTGGCTCTCCTCAGTCTGAACAGTGTTAGAGAGTACTGCACTGTAAGATATCTTGTTGTTAATGGCTGCTTGAAATACATTAACCCTTGGGCGTTCAGTGGGTTCTGGGTAGGGTAGCATTTTACAATGGCTTGCTGTCAGTTCTAGTTGCATTCAGCTGATTCTCTGAAACATCTTAATCATGTTGCTGCGCAACTCAGAATTTGCAGGTTTTAAATTTAAGAATTTGCTTGTGGCATGAAGACTCAATTTCACTGTCAAAGATGATGTAAGAATGGCCCATTCCGGGGGGGGGGGGGGGGGGCAGATAAGATTAGCTCTGATCACTCCTACTTTTCTAACTATCTGCCAGTACCCCATCTGTTGACTCCACTGCTCTTGCTTTTCCTTATTTTGGTCCAGAAAAGGCCGAGGAAAGAGTGGGAAGATGTTTGGAACATGCACAGCTGGCTAACTGATACATAGCTCCTGCTTTGCTCAGACAGCTCTGGGAGTTTGGTGTTCACTACCAGATAAAAAGAATGCAGTCCTAGGGGCTACCTTTAGACCACATCTGGGCTCTTACCTGCACGTACATCTGCAGGCTTTGGTATTTATTTAGCAAGCGCTTGACAAGAAAGGTTGTGTGTGAATATAGGGGAAGAAAGAGCTGGAAGAATAATATGAAATCCTAGATTTAAGCATCTGTAATTCATTCACACCTTATGTGTGAACACCATTGTCTGTGTTTTCTTAAGAGTTTATTCACAGACCCTGAATCAGTAAGAACTAACATGCAACTTCAGTTGAATGCATGGGAATTGGTCAAAAGGAAATGCGCAGTGGTTTCTGTTCCCCTCTTAAAATACTGAAATAGTGTTCTTTGATGGAACAAAGTATTATTTAGGACATGATACTTTTCCAGTTTTTCTAGAGAGTCACTATTGGATAAAGTTTGGTTGGATGAAGGAGAAAGAGAAAGAAATAGCATGCACATCCTTTCATGTTAGAGTAATTGGGTCAGGAGTAAGTTTTCATTGTACGTCTTTAAATCTTACATATATTAAATTGTTGGCAGCTGATGATTTGTGACTTGATAAAGATTTTTGTAGCTAATGGAAATAACTCTTCAGAGCAAAGATTCAGGATCACACAGTATATTTGTATCTGACAATTGCTATCAAGAAGGGAAAAGGTAGTTGGTACAAAACTGGAAAGCTGGGGTCTAGTGTGCTGGTTCCTTTTGAAAAGCTGTGCCAAAGAGAATGCTGAGGTTTCTGAAAATCTCTGTCTGTAGTATAAAAGTCTCTCTTTCTTGTTTATCTCAGGTGATCAAGCACGTACCTTTTTTTTGCAGTCAGGTCTACGATCTTCAGTCCTTGCTGAAATATGGTAAGGTATTGTTTTCTTATTTTACGTCTTTAACATAGGAGATTCAGAGCATTCTAATGATATCTTTGATATATTATGTTGTCTCAAAGAGACTTTCAGTAGCTAAAGTAAGAGTGTTGTCTGAATCGTTATTGTATTTCAAAGAAGGATTACGATAGTATGTGTGTAACAACACTTGATTAGAAAGCAGTGTTTTTTAAAATCATTTTTATGATGTTAATTCTGAATGGATCATATTGAACAAAACTATGCTAAGTGCTTGAAACAAAAAGTGATGATAAAGTGCATGGCTTTCATAGAAGTGTCTGTTGGATTGCTAGAAAGGTCATTGTTAAGCCTCTTTATATTTTAAATAATAATACGAAAAAAAGAGGAGAAGGATGATTAACAAGAAGTGAACTGTGAGCCAGCCTATGTCAAGAAAGCCAGTGGTATCCTGAAGTGCTTTATGAAGAGTGTGGCCAGCAAATTGGGAGAGGTTCTTGTTCCCTTCTGCTCTGCTCTGGTGAGGTCATATCTGGAGTATTGTGTTCAGTTCAGGGCTCCCCAGTTCAAGAAAGACTGGAAATTGCTGGAGAGAGTCCAGTGGAGGGCTGTGAAGATGACTGGGGAACTGAAAAATCTCTCAGAGAGGGAAGACTGAGAGCCCTGGATCTGTTTAGCCTGGAGAAGACTGAGAGTGGATCTTAGAAATAATTAAAAATATCTGAAAGTTTGTTGTGAAGATGACTCTTCTCAGTGGTAGCCACTGACAGGACAAAAGATAGTGGGCATAAACCAGAACCCAGGAAGTTCCACCTGAAAATGAGGAAAAATTTCTTTACTGTGAGGGCGACAGACCACTGGAACAGGCTGCCCAAAGAGGTTGCAGAGTCTCCATCTCTGGAGACTTTCAAAATGTGTGCAACCAGCTCTGGGTGGACCTGCTCTTACAGCAGGGGTTTGAATAGATGAACCCCAGATGTCCTTTCCAACCTACACCATTCTGTGATAATGGGTTAATGAATTGCTTAAGATACCAAACTGAATGATGCTTGAAGTACTTGTAACCGTAACAAAAATGGCATTAAGATGAAGTTTGGGAAACATTATATGCTACTAAACTGATATTGGAAAGTATACCAAAAGTAGACCATGTGGAAAAAAAAATAAAGCCACAGACAATGTTAGTAGAAGGTCAGTTACGGTACACTGTACGATATCAAGCAATGCCGTGATACGAGAACTGGAATAAGTGTTTTGCTTTGCGACACTTGAAACAGACTTTTTTTATTTTGCAACTCCTCATTCTTCATGGGAAAACTGTTCAACAATACTTGATTGTTACCAAGATGTACCATGCTCAAAGACAGGGAGCAGTGTCTCATCATAATTAAGAACAACTCTTTCATGGAAGAATGTGAGTAACTAAATGCAAAGTTAGTTTCTTCTTCAGACACTTGAAGTGCTTAAAAAAAAAAAGCAGTAATGAAATATTTGTTTAGAGCCTTGGGTTTTATACTGAAATATAGCTTAATACTAAGTCAGACTTCTTTTCTGTCCTAATTTTATTACATTCTGGTGTCTGGTTCTTGTGGTTTTGGTACTAATAAGATTTTGTATATTTTTATTTAATCAGAAATTGTCTGTTTATGTATGCATTGTTACATGTATTTGCCATTGGACTTGAACTTATTTGGAAAAGTATCAAAGGAAGAAGATACTTCTTTTCTAGGTACTGTGTGGCATCAGGCTGGAAAAAAACCAACTCGGTATTTGTGAATTAATGTAGTTTTCATACAGGTTTCTGCATTCTGAGCTTTCAGATTCTGTTGTTAATTTCTTTATATTACCAGATATGAATTTAAAACTAATGTAGTATGGAAAAGCACAGCAACAAGTGTTGGATCAAGTGCTGCTTTTCCAAGTGTCTTCCTACTTTTCTCAGGTGTGAATACCCAGTACATTGCAGCTTTAAAACTGAACCCTGCAGAAGACTGGCAAGTACTTAGTCAAACTGCTGAGGGTTTGAATGTTGTTGACAGTAGAAAATCTGCAAATGTTCGCAACAAGTTTCTTGTTTTCTTCTACAAAACTAGAAAATATGATAGAAGCTTCTTATTGAAAAAGTTAAATTTACGTTTCTTCTTAGTGAGCTCTTCTAGATTTATTTTATTTTGTTTTTCAGGACCCTATCGGACCTGAACAAGGATGGAAAAATGGATCAACAGGAGTTCTCTATAGCCATGAAACTCATCAAGCTGAAATTGCAAGGACAGCCCTTGCCAACAGTTCTCCCTCCTGTCATGAAACAAAGTCCAGTATTTTCACCGCTAATGTCAGCTCGCTTTGGTACTTATGAATATATAATTTCTTTGTGTTCAGAGGTTAAAAAGCACAGTGAATTGCAGCCAAACTCAAGCATTACTGTGGCCATGGCAGTCAAGTGAATTAGTGGGGGAAAAAAAACCCAAGGTTAGCCTAATTTAGGAAATTCCCAAAGTCACTTTCTTGACATTTTTGAGGATGTTTAATGATAAAGAAAAACCATTTACTGAATGGCCAGAAGGTGTAAGAAGGCCATTTGCATCTGACTTGCAGGCTGCACTTTGTACTATTGGTTTGGGTTTTTTATGTCCCCCTCCTACTCATTCACCTACTTATACTCAGGGGGTTTTTTAAGTTAAACTTAGTAAAGGTCAAAGCTTTGGTAGAGCGTTTTATTTGAATTTTTTCTCAAAATTAATCAGATTGTCTAGTTTGATCAATTTAGTAGAATTATTTAAACTTTCCCTTTCTAAGGATATTTTGGGATTGTTTCATAGCACAAAATGTTTGTAATGACTTCAGCTGAAGTATAGAATTAGTGCATATTTATATCCTGAGTTTAAATGTATGCACACATGAATTACAGACGTAATTTAAAATGTCTGCACATCTCTAGATCTTACAAATGTGTTTGCATACACATGCATGCGTTTACAGACAGCTGTGATTGGCATACAGTTACTTCCTAGTAACCTTCTGTCATCTCATCTGCGTACTGCTGTCTTCCACAAGATTCAGCCAGTAATTCAAGTGGTTTTACTCAGTTCAGGCAACTGCCTTCAAGAAACCGCTTGCTAGACATGGCTCCCCAGGTACGGGCATTTCACCAGTACAGATTCTTCCAAGGCTGACACTTGGAAGAGATTTAGTTCACAAACAGTATCAGCTTTTCCCTGTAGAGGACTGTCACAATTTTTTGGTATATACCAAGCTCACTGCTAAAACATGTCCCCAGGCTTTGTATCTACATGACATTTAACCACATACAGGGATGGAAATTCAACTCCCTCCCTGGGCAGCCTGTTCCAAGGCCTGGTGACACTTTCACTGAAGTTTTTCCTAATGTCCAACCTAAACTTCCTCTGGTGCAACTTGAGGCTATTTCCTCTTGTCCTATCACTGGCTACTTGTGAGAAGAGATCCCTGCCTCTCTGCGACCTCCTTTCATGTAGTTGTAGACACCAATAAGATCTCCCTTCAGCCTCCTTTTCTTCAGACTAAGCAGCCTTAGTTCCCTCAGCTGCTTCTCATAAGACTTGTTCTGCAGACTGGTTATCAACTTCATTGTCTTTCTTTGGAACCACTCACATACCTCAATGTACTTCTTGTATTGAGAGGCACTGAAATTCTCTTTCAGGGGCCGGACATAGAAAAGCTTGTATTGCTGCAATTATGGACAACTAAATTTTACTCTTTTGTGAAATACTAGCTAAGTCTGCCTTGAGAATAGGTTGCTTGTAAGGAATTATTTTTTTAAATTCATATTCTTCCATATATTGTCCTCTGTGAACTGTCTTTTCTGACCTTTGGAGAAAAAGGAAATGAGCATCTATTTTATCTCATTGTATCTCCAGACACAGCTTGCTTTGCGTAGTTTCTCCCAAGTTCTTGCTGGAGCCTCTGCAATATTAAATCATGAATTGTTGGATTTTGCTCTAGGAATGGGTAGTATGCCAAATCTGTCCATGCCAACGTCTGTGTCCACGATCACACCATTAGCCCCCATGTCTGTGACCTCCATGACTTCCATTCCGCCTTTGGTTATCTCTGCTCCCCTGGTGCCTTCTGTCAGTACCTCTTCGTTGCCAAATGGAACATCCAGCCTTCTGCAGCCTTTGTCCATACCTTTCTCTTCAAGTAAGTATAGTACAGTCCAGTACTTGCTTTCAGATTTGTGAATCTGATTTGCTGTGTGGCTGATTGCAGGCAGAAACACTAATACTCACAAACAAGTTTAAAATGATTAGATTTTAGTTTTTCCAAAGTTGACATTTTTCAGATCAGTTCTAATTAGTTAATCTTAATAACAAGGCTTTGATTAGCTTTTCTTCTGTCAGAGACTTGAGTGTTTGTTGCAAAGCATTACCGTGTGCCTGGTAGCTTTACAATTTTTGGTTTTGTTTTTTGTTTCAGCACTGCCTCATACTGGTTCTTTAGGTCCCATGGCAGGAGGGTTTTGTGGTACTAGCATGCAGAAGGCACAGTCATTAATCGATTTAGGATCTAGCAGGTACGGAAGTGAAGTTTCCAATGATTGTATGTTAAATTTCAATAGGATACTTAAGAAATCTTAGGGAGAGATTTTCACAGTATTTTGACTAAAAATGAATCTATCTAGTATGAGCTACCAAGTTTGAAAATAGGGTGGTTGTATGTACAGATATTTTATGACAAAAAGTAAGTCTGACAAATCTATCCGCAGTGCGTAATGAGTTCAAATGAGTGAAAATGATGACAAAAAGAAGGGAATATACCACCTTAGTAAACAGAAGTAAAACTTCCAAGGTGGCTATAAAAGTAATGTATATGGATCAATGTCCTCGTTCATTATAGAGGGCACCACGTAATTAGCAGGCATGTAAGAATATATCTGTTATCAATATTTATGTGTGAATTTGTTGCATGAATAATAGATTACTGATTTTGGAGATTTAAAGCTTAGCCGTAGACAAAGTGAGGGACTAGGGTTATCTATCCAATTAGGCATCCAGAAAACACTCTCCCAAAGGACAGCGAGGGCATCTCAGCCCAGCTCAGGTCCAGATGGTGACTGAGAAATACTTTCACCTCTGCTTACTGGTACAAGGCATCTAGGCTGAGTGTCTAACGGTGGGTTCCTTGTACGGACACCTGGTTCTAGCGGATGTTCGTTAAGCTGATAGTAGGCATGGTGCGTGCCTCTCACTATCTTCTTCTTTTGCCCATAGGATCATAGGATGTTAGGGGTTGGAAGGGACCCAAGAGATCACAGAGTCCAACCCCCCTGCCAGAGCAGGACAAAACTATCTAACACAGATCACAGAGGAACGCATCCAGGCGGGCCTTGAAAGTCCCCAGAGAAGGAGACTCCACGACCTCCCTGGGGAGCCTGTTCCAGTGCTCTGTGACCCTCACAGTAAAGAAGTTCCCCCTTGTGTTGAGGCGGAACCTCCTCTGCTGCAACTTACACCCATTGCTCCTTGTCCTATCACAGGGAGCAAGTGAAAAGAGCCTGTCCCCCCCC
>VXBP01001312.1:0-52083 GCA_013400115.1 Rhinopomastus cyanomelas | reverse complement strand
ATAGATAGCGGTAGGGCAATAATATCAGCCAGTTCTCTCAGCACCCTTGGATGCATCTCATCAGGGCCCATGGACTTGTTAATGTTCAATTTGTGTAGCTGATCTTTAACCCAGTCCACGCTGATTAGTGGGGAGCACTCCCTCCTCCAGGCTTCCTCTCCTTCATCCAAGTTCTGGGGGACATAAGAGAGTTCGGCCTTAGATGTAAAGACTGAAGCAAAGAAGGCATTCAGCAACTCTGCCTTCTCTGCATCCTCAGTTATCAAGGCTGCCTCCTCGTTCAGTAGCGCCCCTACAGCTTCCTTGTTCTTCCTTTTTCTGCTGATGTCTTTGAAGAAGCCTTTCTTGTTCTATTTTACTTCCTTTGCCAGTTTCAGTTCCAAGAGGGCTTTGGCCTTCCTTGTTGCTTTCCTACAAGCCCTGACTGTTTCCCTATAGTTCTCCCAAGTGACCAATCCCTTCTTTCATGAATTGTAAGATTCCTTCTTCCCTGAAGAAAGTGCCCAGTGGAAAACTGTTTTTTGACGTTGTAGTGGTACAAAGCAGCTCTTCAGTAGTACTGTTGACAGCATTTTCACCATCATGTCATTTAATTCTGTAAAGGATGTTTATCCCGCATCAAAGTCTTTGTTTACATCCACATTCTTTATTGCTTTGGGTAACACTGCAAGTAGCTTTTTACTTGACAGAGGAGGAGATTACCCTATACAGGGCAGGTGGACGTGTCTGGTTTTGTCTGATCTTTAAAGATGGGACACTGTGGGAGTTGGAAGAAGTCGCAACATGAAATGCTGTTCTGCAGAAGCTGAATGTGTTAGGAAAGCTCCATTCAGTCTGTCTTTTTCACCAGTAAAAAAAAATAGATGGAGGTGGAATATAATGGCTTAGCAGTTTTAAAACCTTCTTTTGGTTGTGAGATTATCAGATAAATTTTTATGCTCTTGATTCTTTATCTGCATATATTTTAAATTTACTTGTACATCTGCTCAGTTATTCACAGTGTTTGTAAACACGTTTGTGAAAATGGACATGTTTTCCTATTGTTTCCCATAGTACTAATTTGCAGTGGTGGACTGATGAATTATGTGAGAATTATGTGTTCCCTTGGTATCATGAGGTACCAAGGGAACAAGATGTTTAATTCAAAAGTTTCCTTGTAGATACGTGTTCCTACTTTCACAGTAAAATTCTATATTAGTGATGAAAATATTTATAGCAAGTTAGCAGAGGGAAGGCTTTTTGGAAGTTGTTTCCTGTTATGAGAAGATACTATATAGGTTTTTTTTCAACGTGTTTTTATTAAGCAAAGTAACTTAGAGTTTGTTCTTTTTCTCCTTTTCATTTTCTCTCTCTCTTTTTTTTTTTAATACTGATTACAGTTCAAATTCTTCCTCTAGTGCTTCACTAGTTGGGAATTCACCAAAGATTACATCATCTGACTGGGCGGTTCCTCAGGCCTCCAGATTAAAATACAGACAGAAATTTAACAGTCTTGATAAAAGTATGAGTGGGTATTTGTCAGGTGAGTATGGTGTTTGGTGCTGAGGGGGAAAACTAGTAGTGTTTTCTACCTCTGAAAGGTTGTGGGCTGAGAGAGGAAATCTTGGTTTGGGATTTGATTTACATGTGAAATAAGAGCTGAAATTGTTGACCTTCAGACCTATGCAGGAAAGAGTGGGTTTCATCTACTGGTTCTAGTCAGCCAAGAAGAAGAGTTAGCCATCAGTTTATTGGCTTGGGCTCTGTGTTAGACCTGGAGGGGCCTTAGGAAGCAGCAGTCTCCCCAGGTAGACTGGGGAAGCTACAGCAGCCTTTCAAGGGAAAAAGCATGACAGTGGTAATATCTACGTAGAATAATCTGAAAGCTGTAAGGCTGGGGAAATTAGTTCCATAAAGATAGCTATTTTTCAATCATCACACTTTGGACTGAGACTCTTTCTCATTACTTTGTTAAACTGGGGGTATGTCATACCATTTTTGTGCCATGTGCTCCCATGTGTAAGTGTTAGTAATTGCTTAGCTATTGGGCCTGCTTGTGTTCAAATCAAACAGTTCAGGAAAGACACTGCACTGCTGTAGCCGTTGGTTGGAATTTTTCAGAAGTAATTTAAGAGAGTCATTCCTTGTTGACTTTCAGAGACATTTGTGCAGTGCCATGGCCTTATGGTTGTTTCAAAAGACTTCATGCAAAGTTAATACCAGAGTAGGGTTTTATGAAAGCTCTTGTGAAACTGGATTGCTTGAATGCAGTAAGTAGAGTGTTGGCTGAGCAGGTAGGAGCTTTAAAGTCAGTATGTATGTCTGAAGCTGACTAAATCTCCCATTTTGAATAAGCACTTACCAAGCCTCTGCCTTGGTTTCCTAGCCTACAAAAAAGGGGGAGACGTCTGTCTTTCAAGAAAGGGTCTTAATGCTTTTTGTCTTGTTCAGCTGATTTGGGGCTGGAGGTATCATTGACCTGCACAGGAAGGTGCACAGTTGGCAAAGAAAAGCTAGCAGCTTTCCAGTATGTTAGCTCAGGCTATGGGTAGGCAGCCAGAGGTGCTTTTGTAACAGCTGTGGAGATTACCATAAAATAACAATTTTTCATGTTAGCATTTCTGTTAGGTGCACTGAGTGGAAAAAAACCACGCAAGAACCCTTACATCTTTGTTGTGCTCAGGTTGCTAAGCCTGGAAGTAAAGCCAACTGTCAGCCACTGATGAAAATGGATTAGATTAATATTAAAAAAAAATATGCCCCAGTTCATGACCCGTTTTTTCTACATGTGAATCTTTGTTCAGAGTGTATATTTTTTGACTCAGGATTTCAAGCAAGGAATGCCCTTCTGCAATCAAACCTTTCACAGACTCAGCTGGCTACTATTTGGTAAGTTAAATATGTTTATGGTGTTAAAAGAGGAAATGTACTCTATTTGAAAAGACACAATCTAAAGTAAAAACTGAGACTAAGCTACTTCTGAAAGTCGTTTGTTCCTTAGTTACGTTTTCAAGACAGCTTGACATAATAATAGATTTGTCACTCTTTGTGTTTGTTCATTAAACTTCAGATAACAGTAGATAATTGTTTCAAATTCTGATTCAGTGAGGGTTTGTTAATTTTGAAACTATGATTCTCAAATAAAGCTTATTAGCTGTAAAATAGGGGAAAGATTAAAAATGAAGCAGCCCTTCAGCTTTTAAGAGTTTTACTGTGGTTCCCATAAAGATAACCTGCTGTGTATGACACATTTGTTAAGACTTGCCTTTCCTGTGGTGATGGAAATGGTTAGAGTTTTCTGAAGGCTTGAATAATCTGCCCTGCTAGATATGTTACTTTAGATCATGCCTTCAGACATAACTTATGTAATGCATAAAACATACTGGGCCAGCAGAATTTGCAAGAGCTTAGCAGTTTACGTTTCTTTATGCATTCCCTTTCTTTGTCATCTTCATCCCAGGGCAGTGATTTCTTTGTCTCCAGCAGCAGCAAGCTGAAATACTCCTTATTAATCCAGTTTGTTTAGTTGCAAGGTAGAAACGGAGTATGGGGTTGTATTCCTGCCTTCTGGAGTATGGAGAAATAAAGCAAGTATATGTTAGCGACTATTTTCCTGCTGAGTGCATGGCCTGAAGTTACCAGTGGCGAGTGTGCATCTCTAATATTGTTTTTAGTTCTGGGCCCTTCCTTTCAAGGACCGTAGAAGAGCTGGGGTATGTCCAAAGAAGGGCAGTAAAGCTCATTAACTGGTCTGGAGCACAAGTCCTGTGAGGAGTGGGTGAGGGAACTGGGAGTATTTTTAGCCTAGATAAAAGGAGGCTCAGGAGACACCTCTTGAAAGGAGGTTGGAGCAAGGAGGGGGACAGCTAATTCTCCCTGCCTTGTCTGCCAGGGGAGATTTAGGCTGGATGTCTGGAAGAATTTTTTCACTGGAAGTGTTCTCAAACATTGGAACAGTCTGCCCAGGTCAGTGATGGAGTCCCCATCCCAGAAGGTATTGTGGAACTGGTGCTTAGGGACATGCTTTAGTGGTGACCTGGCAGTGATGGGTTGAAGGTTGAATTTTATGATCTTAAAGGTCTCTTCCAAACAAAAAGATTCTGTGATTCTGTGTGACTGAGGTTTGTGTACCAATGCAGCGGATTAACAGACCAGGTTTCAGTTTTGCCCAAAATAAGGAATTGTCAGTGTTTCTAGAGGGGGTCTTCTATTCATGGGAATCACTGTGATCATGGCAACGGTTATGTGTGAATAGCGCAAACATAATAGAGATCTTATTTCATCATCTCCTGCTTTTGTTTTTCACTGCGGGGTGTGTATGGGTGATGGGGTTTTTGTTCTTTTTGTTGTTTCCTTTTTGGTTTAGCAGAGTTTTTTGGGGTATTTTTAACTATCAGTGGTTTTTTTGAAGCATTTCACTTAGGTGCAGTGAAAGGAAACATTCCTGCAATTGCATCTGCATTGATAGTTCCTTAAGAAAGATTCCTGCTTTCTTACCTGTATCTCTGGAAACGACACTGGTTTCCCACCCACACCACTATCCCCCGTCCTGGTTTTGTGGCTTATGATACCTTTTTGTGGTTTGCCTTGTCCTTAGAGGGGATTGGTGATCTTTCCCACCCATTGCAAGACACTCTGGGGCAGCCCATGTCTTCCCTGCACTGTTCAGTAGACACAAGGTGAAAAAGAATTCTGTGCAAGGGTACCTGTTGTAGGATTTGATATAATTTTGTATCACATTTTCTTTTGCTTTAAGAAAAGGTGAGTTTTAGCGTTTTGAGTTTGTTAAGAACAACCCTGGATTTGCTTTCCCCCTCTTTTCTTGGTGATGCAATAAATCAAGACATCTCTTTACTTTTCCTATCCTTTTCTGTTGTATTTTGTGAAAACATATGAATAGGAGAGAAGGATTAACTAAAATAATTTCTTCATTAACCATTCATGTTATTAGTCATAATTGACAGAACATTTCTGTATTTTTAAAAATTATTTTTACAGTAAACTTTGTCAGCTATCATTTGTGAGTGATCATGGTGTTTGGTTCTAATTATTATTGCTGTTGAAAATTATGCAGGTCACTAGCTGATATCGATGGAGATGGGCAGCTGAAAGCTGATGAGTTTGTGTTAGCCATGCATCTAATTGATATGGCCAAAGCTGGACAACCTCTGCCTCTAACTCTGCCTCTGGAACTGGTACCACCTTCTTTTAGGTATATCACCAAGACAGCGAAGCATAATTTGTTTTAAATGAAAGTATTTTATACTAATATTGTAACTAACAATAATACTAGTGTACTACTAATAATACTAATACTGAAACACTATACTAATAATGTTTTACAACTAATAGTGTTGGTTCTCTAATAATGATGTGTTTTTGCCTTCAGGAGTGGAAAATATACTGAAAATATAAATGGAACTCTGCCATCTTACCAGCCTCTGCAAGAGGAGGAGCCACAGAAAAAACAGCCAGGTAAAATAGGGCTCATGCTCTTAATGTATTGGGCTCTCTTTCAAGGCCTTTAGAAAGTGAAACCTTTAGAAAGTGGAAGACATAATCAATTCCCTAGGGAGGTTCATTTCATGAGGTAGATGCCTTTTAACTTGTGTGGCAGAATGTTTGTTAAGTGGATGTAGTCAGCCTGTTACATCTAATAAAATTGAGATGGCAGAGATGGGGCTGTTCTTAGCTCTAGGAAAGGGAAAGCGTGCTGATTAATAATGTATTTTGGCAAATAAATCCTTCATGGCTGCATGCTGCCATGCTACCACTAATTTTTTTTTCAGTTGGAGGTTCCAGACATTACTGTATTGTGGACGTTTGGAAAGCAGGAGGTTGCAATGCAGTGTAATTCTCTAAAAACTAGATGGCATTTGCATGTAACGTAGATTGTACTATTGACTCCTGATGGTACCAGCAAAGGTCTCTTACATGCACTTTGCAAGACACAGCTTGCCTCTCTATTTGGAAGGGAGGGTGCTGGGAGCTAGAACCATTTCATTGTGTCTCTTTTTATTCTGTAGTGCAGTAATTGAGCTTGATCCTGTTTTGCTTTCTGCTGTTTTTAACTGCAGGAGCTCTTACAGGGAACGCCCTTAAAAACTAAGCTCTTTCCCTGCGTGTTAATGTTTCTTCAACAGTGGAAAACTTTTAAAATGAAGATAGTATTATCCTAGCTTACAAATGCAGTTCTTTTATGTTTCCTCTAAAATTCAAGTAATTTTTGTGGTCAGTTTTAAATGTCAACTTTTTTTTTTTCAATTGGAATAGACTTAGGAAAATTTAAAGGTATTTTTGAAAAGAAAAAAATACTTTAACAAATGCAAGATGCTTATATCATCCGTGACCCAATAACCTGAGGTTGCCAAAAGGAAAGGATCTATCTTTAGTGGTGTAACTGAGGTACTTGTTTGTGAGCAGTGTTTTGCATAGGAAATAACTAACTGTCCTTGTTTTAGTGACATTTGAGGACAAGAGGAAAGCCAACTACGAGAGGGGAAATATGGAGCTGGAAAAACGCCGTCAGGTCTTGTTGGAGCAACAGCAGAGAGAGGCTGAACGTAAGGCTCAAAAAGAACGAGAAGAGCAAGAGCGGAGAGAGAGGGAACTTCAGGAACAGGAACGGAAAAAACAACTTGAAATGGAAAGGCAGCTGGAAAGACAGCGAGAGTTGGAAAGACAAAGGGAAGAAGAAAGGAGGAAAGAAATAGAAAGACGAGAGGTTGTTTCCTTTAACTTGATTTTTAATGCTTTAAGGAATACTTATGTACATAGAGTATCCATGTGACAGGAGCATTCAGGATTTGAGTGCTGGCTTTGATTCTGTCTCCTGACACATCTGTTTGTGAATTATCTTGGAGAGAGAACACAGTGTCTGTTATAAGTAAGTCTAATGTTGCTTTGGGCTAAAGATTTTCTGATACTTTATGTATGGGACAGATGAGATTTTGTTGGATTTATGCAGAAATCTGTACACCAAACAGGAATGTACTACATTTATAATATTTTGACAGTGGAACTTGAGACATGTTTGCATTTACTTGGTGTCTCAAGTGTGTAAGGCTTGCATATTTTATGTAGTTCTGTGAAATACTAGTAGACTATGAACAGTGTCTGTTAATGGACTCATTTATGGACAGTGTTCTAAGGTGAATATACTTTCTGTCTGAGTTGTTTGGCTTTTCTTCATCCAGAGTTAGGATCATGGCATGAAGAATGTTAGAGGATCAGTTCCTCCATTCTCTGATGCTGACGTATATAATAGCACTTTGCGAAAGCTACTATGTTGTGTTGGTGGTATGCTGTTTAGAAGTGCAAGCACATTATACTAAATTCTGGTTTGAGAGTTCTACCTCTCCTTTGTCATTTAAGATAATCTAACTTTTTCTTCAGGCAGCGAAGCAAGAACTTGAACGCCAGCGACGATTGGAATGGGAGAGGATTCGTCGCCAAGAACTTCTGAATCAGCGTAACAGGGAGCAAGAAGAAATTGTCAAGTTGACCTCTAAAAAGAAGAGCCTTAATCTTGAGTTAGAAGCCCTGGTAAGACTGAAATTTCAGTGTGCATCTTGAAATGCAGCATTTTAAAAATGCAAATCTTAGAATCTACTTTAGTGGCCCACTAGGAGTTTCACTACATTTTGGATGAGGACTCTAAAACAAGCATTTTTTTTTTGTTCTGAAGTATTTATCATAAACTAATCTGCCCATAGATTTAGTTGAGAAGCGTTTTTGCTGCATGTGGTATAATTTGTGTTTGATTTCTTTCTAGACGGACAAACATCAACAAATCTCAGGCAGATTGCAAGATATTCGAAGCAGAAAGCAAATTAGAAAAACTGAACTGGAAGTGTTAGATAAAAAATATGACCAAGGAATCATGGAAGTCAGGCAACTACAGCAACAGCTTCAGGTATCTAATTTTCCTTTGTTTTCTGTTGTATATATCTGTAATGTTGTTGACAGCCCCATAGAGAAGAATAGAATCAGTTTGATTATAATGGAGAGAAAAAATTGGCAAGACACTGGCAAAACATTGCAGAGGTTTTATTTGTGGTGTTAAAAGACATGAGGTGTACGTATTTACTGCAACAAGCTGATAGTTGAATGACAGTTGTTAAAACCTCAGCTTTCCTTCTGCAAACCAATAATGAGGATAATGTGCAGAGCAAGTTGGCCTTTAGAATGAATTACCTTGCTGGTCTTCTTTAATTTTTTTCTCTCTCTGAATGTCAAGACAGCAATTATTTCAAATCAGTTGGCTGCTGTACATAATCTCTGGTATATTTTTATGTAATATTCTTGTATGTCAGGGAACTGTCATATTCCTGTGTGTCACAGAACGTTACTGCTTTATGTTAGGATAGGGGCAATCGACATAAATGCTTGCACTTATGCCATATCAGGTTAGTTTTTTTCCAGCTGTGTTAATGTTTTGTGTCAAAAAGCATTCAGTTTTAATAGTACTTATACTGGGAGTACAGAAGTATTTTTTCTCCTCTGCTCCATAATGATAACTTGCATCCATGTTTAATTAACATGAATAGAAGTAACATTTGAAAATTTGCCTGTTATTTGCTTGCTGATTTATGAACGTTAAAAATCTGTTATATTCTCCTCAATATCTACAGGAATATCAGAATAAACTAGTCTGTTTAGTTGCTGAAAAGCAGTTGTTAAGTGAAAGAATTAAAAATGCTCCGCTTGAAAACACTCACAGTAAGTACCTGCAAATTAATTCTCCTGTTCGTGTTGCTGGCTTTTCATAACGTGTAAAAAAACCTGAAGGATACACAGATTTTAAGCACACCTTCATTTTGATATCATTTCAGTTTGTACCATCTTAGCATTGTTTCTTGGCACTTCATTATTTCCTTCATGTTCTAAATAAGGGGCAGACAAACACTTTTTTTCAAGAAAAAACAGATTTTATTTGGAACTATTTATACAGACTGTACAACCCACAGATATTATTACACCTTGTCTTTTTTTGGTAGTGTAAACTGAAGAGAGTTCATTTATGTAAAATTTACACTGGTCTTGACATCAAATAACACTAGAAGTCTGTCTAGAGAAGCTTCTATGAACTGGTCTGATGTTAAACAAACCAGCTTGCCAGTAACTCTGAATTATTTGTAATGCCTCTGTGTGTCAGGGGCATTTTTTCCTAGTACTGGATATAAATAGAAAGGTAAATAAAGTAATTTTTGTGTAGAAAGAGGTTTGGAATGTGTGTATATTGGGAAAATACTAAAATAATTAGGGAACGCAGAAATCCCAGTAACATTGATTGTCTTTTGTTGTGCAGGTACAGAAATCAATTCAGTGCACAAGAAGTCCCTAGAAAAGGAAGAATTATGCCAAAGACTTAAGGAACAACTAGATACCCTTGAGAAGGAGACAGCTTCTAAACTTGCTGAAATGGATGCATTTAACAGTCAGCTCAAGGTACACACATTATGTAAATAGCTGGTCTTACACTGGTAAGCAGTATTTTTATTTCTTCATCCAGTCATAAAGATTGGTGGCACTTCTACCAAGCTTCCAAAGACCTTTACCCAACTTCCAGTCTCAGTTAAGAATTCCCAAAAATCTTGGAGTAAACAATTCTAAAAATGCTACTAATTCTAAAACTACTACGAATGTACTAAAATACGAATCTTTTGCTAAATGTTGCTTTGCATGAAACAGCTGTTGCTCACTCTCAATTTTTGTCTTCTAGAATTCATTTTTATCTAGAATTGAAGTTTCTAGGCCCTTGCGACTTCTGTTCTTACAGTACTGAGCTTATACTGGCAACTATTTTTGAATGATGGGCTGAACATTTAACTTCTATTGAAGGAAGTACATGGTTTCACAGGACATTGTACACTATCTGGTAGCAGGTTTCGGTATTGAACTGAAAGTAAGCGCAGGCCACATATTTGTGTAAAAATTAAGAAATACTGACCACTGGTGCTGAAGGGAACTCTTGACTTGCCTATAAACGCAGACAGCTCCCAGGCAGGGTAACATGTCCACTTCACCTTACTTGCCAGCTTACTCCTAGGGGCACTATTGTCCACCTTATTCGTAAGTAGTGGATTTATGCTGGGTCAGCCTGAGGGCTCTGCACTCTCGAGTAAAAAGAACACAGAGAAAAATCTGTAAACATTTAATGAGTTTGCTTTCTTTAAAAAAAATGGCTACATATAACATGCTTTTTTGGTTATGTGTTTATTGCATGGCTTGCTGTGTTCAGTGGCTGCATCCACAATTCAGTCCTCCCTAAAATATGCTTTTCAAAATGCAGTGCAAAGATTAATTGGCTTTTTATCTACCTTATCTTACAGTGTGAGGATATGGATCATTCTGTTCTTCAGTGCCTTTTGTCTCTGCTAAGCTGTCTCAACAACCTCTTCCTCTTACTTAAGGTTATTTTCTAATCTTTGGCTCTTTTGTTTTTCTTAATTATTTCGCCATTTTTCTCTGCTTACCCTTTCTGTTTGATTGTACTAGTTCTAGTAAATACATTTTCTTAACAGAAAATTGATAGGCTCTCTTTGTTTCTGCTAGTTTTTAAGTCCTTCAAGGACTTAAGTCCTCCCACAGACTTAAGATGTTCTTACCTGCTTAGAAATCCAAACTGCACAATGCTGATAGCCATTTTATTTATGGATAGACTGTGTTCACTAACTCAGTTTACACACGTATTTTCCTCCATAGTTAAGGTTACATCTACCACATCTGAGATGGAAACAGTTTCCTCTTCACTTTTCCATCTGTTGCTCTCTACGAGGTATAGGAATTCTTATCCAAGTTTAAAAGTCTAGAAACAACATCTATATCCACAGTATCACATTTGATGTGTGACATGGCAATCACAAAGCTATTAAACCTCCAGATTAACCCATTACTAAAATCTACTTGCTGTTTTTCTTCAACACTGCTTTTGTCAGCTGGGGTCAGAAATCTAGCCTTGAGAATAATTTACGAGTAAAAATAAAACTAGAATTACTAAGATTTCCTTAAGAATTCCTTAAGTACTTTAATGGTCTTTCCATTTTGCATAAGTGTTACCCTGTCTGTAAATCTATGATAGGAAATTCATTATAATGCAAGTTTGTTTCAACAGTGATCCTCAACTTCAAGGCAAAAATGAGAAGAAAATGTATTCTCAGCTGAATGTCTTTTGGGGAAATTTGCAATTAGTTGCTTTATTTTAGTTTGTTGCTCCAGTAATTTTTGTTGACTCAGAATTTGCTGTCTTGGTTACACAGTATCTCTTAGGCAATGTGATTATTGGTAGAAATGCATATTGTAGTGGAAATTGATAATTCTAAATTGCCTTATTTGCATTTATGAGATAAAATATTAAAAATTGGGGTTATACCTGTGTTGCATTGCTGCATTGCTCACTGTTCCTAAGAAAAAGTTATGCAGTGTCTTACAGATGTGTTGTAACTTGGTGATATTGAGAAGCTGGCTGCTCTGGGTTTGTATGTGCAGATGCTCTGCTGGATTAAAAAGGGGTTGGATGGCCAGGTCCAAAGAGTTGTATTGAATGGAGTTAAATCCAGTTGGTGGCTGGTCTTGAGTAGTGTCCCCCAGGGCTCAGTGCTGGGGCCACTCCTGTTAATGACTTTGATGGAGGGGATAGGGTGCAGCCTCAGTAAGTTGGCAGAAGACACTTGAGTCGGGTGGGAGCATCGATCTGCTTTGGGGGTAGGGAGGCTCTGCACAGAGATCTGGAGAGGCTTGATTGATGGGCCAAGGCCAATTGCATGGGATTCAATAAGGCTAAATATTGGGTTTGCACTTGGGGCACAACAGCCCCCAGCAGTGCTACAGGCTTGGGGAATAGTGGCCAGAAGCTGCCCAGCAGACTTAGAGGTGTTGACTGACAGCCAGCTGAATATGATCAGGCATGTGTCCAGGTGGCCGAGAAGGCCAGTGGCATCCTGGCCTCCATCAGAAATAGTGTGACTGGCAGGACCAAGGATGTGATTCTGTCCCCTCATCTGGCCCTGATGAGGCCACACCTCAGGTACTGTGTGCAATTTTAGGCATTGTAGTGAAAGAAGGACATCATGGTGCTGGAGAGGGGGCTGAGAAGGGCAACTGGGCTGATTAAGGGTCTGGAGTAAAGGTTTGATGAAGAGAGGCTGAGAGAGCTGGGGCTATTCAGCCTGGAGAAGAGGAGGCTGAGGGGAGACCTCACTGTGTCTCTCTAGTGACTAGCAGTAGGACAACAGGAAATGGGATCAAGTACTGCCAGGGGAGGTTCAAACTGGATATTAGGAAAAAATTCTTCACAGAAAAAAGGATGTGGTCTATCTTGACTTGAGTAAGGCATTTGACACAGTCTCACATAGAATCCTCGCAGCCGAACTGACGTAGTGTTGGCTGGATGATTGGGTTGTGAGGTGGATTGTGAACTGGCTGCAGGATAGAAGGCAGAGAGTGGTGGTCAATGGGACAGAGTCTAGTTGGAGGCCTGTATTTAGTTGAGCACTCCAAGGGTTAATATGGGACTAGTCCTATTCATTGATGACTTGGATGAGGGATTTGGGTGCACTGTCAGCAAGTTTGCTGATGACACAAAGCTGGATGGTATGACTGGAAGGACTCTTTGAAAGCCTAAGTTATGTTGCAGGCTTTGCAAACCTGTCATCTACTTTTATACTGCTGTTTATTAGGCTTTCTTTACAGCGACCTTCAAAGACTATTCATAGTTTAATATTACTTTGTCCATTTGTATTGAAACTTGTTCACCAAGCATTAAAATGGCTGGATACTTTTCTGAAAGATTGTTCCTTTTGATCGACTTCATTGTGTTTCCTCCACAGGACCTGAGAGAAAGTTACAGCACACAGCAATTAGCCTTGGAGCAGCTCCACAGGATCAAACAGGACAAAGTAAGGGAGGTAGAAAAAAGAAGAGCTGAATTTGCACAGAAAAAGCGACTGGAAGATGATGCTGCAAGGTACCGTCTCTGAAAGTACCACTATGCAAGTTTCTAAAGCAAGAGAATGCTCTGGGGACTGTAAGACATTGACTGTAATAAGCATGAGTTCTAATCAGTAAAGTACTTCCTAGTAAACTAGCCTAAAGAAAACATTTTATGTGGGGTACTGTTGGTGTAAGATGGTTTGAATTTCCATTTTTCAGTCTGTTTTTCTTACAGCCCTCTGCCTCAAACAAAGCCGCCCCACAATAGATCAGATGAACCAAGTATTCACTTTTGCTGATAAGATTTTTAGCTCCTTTTAATAGATAATACACACACATTTCAAATACCTTATATTTTGCTGCCTTGTTTTTCTGTCCTTCAGAAGATGGCAATTATTTCCTTAAAGGCACTTCTGACTAGATGCTGAGGGCATTAACTGCTTAATTCCTATGTTAATGTTGGAATCTGAGTGAGTGAGCAAGCTTTACTTTTAAATTTGGTTCCTTTTTTAGGAGAACAGTGAGAAAATTCAAAGACATGCCTTAGAGGATCGTCCTTCGCATTTATGGTTCTGGTTTTGCTCATATCAGCCTCATATGAAGCACTTAGCAATCACTTTCACTGATCTTGACTAGGTTTCTCATGGTCTTCTGTCCAACTATGTTTTGTTTTCACTGATACTGATACTGGTTGTCTGAAGATTGCACTCTGGTTTTCCTGGCTCTTTCTGCTATCAGTTGCGTTTTTTGTGCTTAGTAACCCTGGATTGAAGCGGTGCCAGAGAGAGGTGGATGGGTGCTCTCAGTGACTGGTCCTCTGCTCTTGAGCTGCTTTGCTGTACTAGTTTTGACTTTGATTCAGAGATTTGTTGTGGTTTGTCTTTTTAATTTGAGAGAGAATGTTCAATGATTCAAATTTGCTTTGGCTGTTTTTAACTAGGCAAAGAACTAGTGACCTTTTACTATGTGTGATTCATGGTCTTCATGATGGCATTTTTCTACAAAGGTGTGTTTTACAAGACAACAGTAGTTCTTAACATTTCTGACAGTCCCTTTAGAGTAGCCATGTACCACGTGTGCAATGACATCCCATTAATGTTTCTCCTGAACTGCCAGGCTAACAGTATTATTGTGCAGCTCTTGCTAGATCCTGTCATATGTTTGAAAACTCAATAAAATGGTCATCACATGAGTGGTCCTCCCATGGTGATTTGATGAAGTAGCCTGTTCTAGGATTCCAAATAAGTTGTTCAAAAGGTGTCCCAAAGCATATGGTCCACTCTTTTCAGAAGAAAGTTTTCAACAGTTAAAATACACTGATTTTTAAGGCTGTTGAACTGGATAATAATTTCTTTGGAAAGACGAGATGTAGGATAAAATCTGAATAATTTCAGAGAATGCTGTCACATTTCCAGATTATATCTGCTGGAGAGTCTGGCAGGGATAAGCATACTGAACATACTTATGTGTGTACCAGAGTGACATTTTGTCACTGCTCTATTTGGTGGGCAATCTTAAAACCACCTTTGTTCAGTTAACAGATCACGTCTTGTTCACCAGGATGTGGGTGAGCAGAAGTCTATGTGGAGGCGTTGCACAAGTAACCATGTGGCAGTGGCACTATACCAAGAATTTTAATCTGTTTGTTATTTATACATGGAACGTACTGTCCATGACATTAAGACACGGACAGTGTGTGGTCTGCTGTGGAATAGCTTATTGCCCAGAGGAAAACGTAGTCTGTATCATAGACTCAATTTTACTCAAAACTCCAGATAATAATTTTGTGAACGTTATCCCATTTGTTTTTATCTGGATCTTCTCCCATTCTTCTCGTTCTTTTATTTCAGAAAAGCAAAACAGGAGAAAGAGAACCGGTGGCAAGAAAATATCCGAAGGGAAGAAGAAGAGAAAAAGAAGCGACTGGAGGAAGAGCGAATTCAGGAAAAAGTTCAAGAAAAGCAGAAAGCTGAAGAAGCAGTTGCTTTGATGAGAGAAAGGGAAAACAAACAGCACCTTCATGCAGAGGAGGAAAAAAATAGGCAAGCCACGATCTTGAGGGAAATAGAACAACAAAGGCAGTGGCAATTGGAAGAAGATAAAAGAAAACAAGAACAAATTGCTAAAGAAGCTGAGGAGAGGCGTAAGCAGAACGAAGAAATAAAGAAGATAAAAGAAGCTACAAATTCTCAGGAGGTGGAGAAATGCACGTCCAAGTTAAACATCAATGAGAAGTTTGCAGATCTGTTGAAACCAACAGACAGTCTTAAGCCACCCTGGAAGAACGAAGGTAATATTAGTCTGTTAGTTAGTTGCTTTAATGGTTCTTGTTTTCCTGAGGATTATTTAGTTCTTTAATGTGTTACTGTAAATGGAGCACTGGTGCAGGTTTATTGATTGAAATATTTTTAGAAACCCTGCAATAAGTTAATGATAAATCATCCTATTAACATAGATTACTTCCATCAGTTTTCAGTACCTGTGACTCTTCCAGTCATGGCCAACAAATCACAGTTGTTGAAAACAGTGATGTAGCTTTTTCCTAGGGCTTGCACTTTCTGTCATTAAAGAGAGATCTAATAATGGCGGAGTACTGCTCAGTGATGGATGGGAAGGTAACCCTCAATAAAGATATGTATTAACATTGAATTCTAGTTTATATCTGCATTATTCAATGTCTGTTATTAAAAAAGAAAAAACTGAAGTCAGACTAACTTAAATGAAACTTTTGAGATATACTGGTTTAACAGTATTTTTGCTAAGGGTAGTTTAAATTAGTTCCGTCTTTCCTTCTTGTCAGTTTTTATGAGCCACTTTTATTACTGAATGGTCAAGAACCAAATTAAAGCGGTGCTGAAAGGTATTTGCACACCCCAGCTGTACCTTGTAAAACATCCATTGTTAGGAGTATCAGACTTGGAGAACATAAATGCAAAGAAAATAGAAAACATGGTACTTCAGGTTTCCAAGTGAAATTGTCACAACTGCCGCTGGACTTCTAGGTTTAGTGGTATCTTGTCAGCTAGGAGAATTATAATTGTGTTAAACACAACTCTATTAAAGCACTGGCTTAGCCAGAGGCGTTTGACAAAGGTGAGAGTATAATAATGTAATCTTTTCAGAAGACAGTACTTTTTGTTGCCTGTGTTACAGTTACTATGATTAGCACATTAAACTCTAGCATTGTATGCATCCTACCAGCCTGTTGTGTAGCTGGAGATCTCATTTCATACTTTCACGGTGTCTTCAGGACAAGAAAGTTTTGTATTGATCTGTGCTACTTAGAATGATGGGGCCCTAACTAAGTGCCTGTCTTTCCAGCTGCATCAAAATGGTAACTAGTTTTCTTATTCTTTCAGGCACTACAGTTAGTGTCTCAGATTCTAGGAATTCAGTTGCCTTGGTAAATTACAGAGCTTTATATCCATTTGAAGCAAGGAATCATGATGAGATGAGCTTTAATACTGGGGACATAATTCAGGTAAGATTTGCTGCTGACATTTACCTTGCAAAACCCCAACCTTGCTTCCTCAACTTGGAGATACACCAAGGTCTTATGTATCAAAAGCATTATTTTGATATCATAGAATCACAGAACATTAGGGATTGGAAGGGACCTCGAAAGATCATCTAGTCCAATCCCCCTGCCAAAGCAAGATCACCTAGATCAAGTTGCACAGGAACATGTTCAGGCAGCTTTTAAACACCTCCAAAGAAGGACAGTCCTAGCTCCCAGTTATCTTCCTGGACACTTTGCTTGAACACATCTGTTCAAGTTCACTGTGTTGGAGGCCTTATATTTGAGAGGGTGAGGATCCTTTGCATCACAGGAAAGAGGATAATTTTGAAGTCCCTGCAAAATTTAAATTTGATTGGAGAGGGGAATTGTTTCTTTTATTTGGAGGGTTTTTTTGCATTAATGGGTGAAATTAGTTCGACTAAAATGTTTCTTTAAATCTTAATGTCCCCACAGATGTTGAGAATCTGTTTGGAGTGACAATAGTCAACTCTAAACATAAACTTCCTGAAATTAGTTGACCAAGAAAGATGTAGTTGTGTGGAAAATACAGGCATGAGTGGGTACATGAAATGACAAAATTCTTAATGCCATTCCAGTTCCAGTAAAATGACTATTTATTTAAGAGGTAGATGTGAAAGGTTTGCCTGAATCTTAGTACTGTTTTCTAAGGTATTGTTGGATGCTCTTTTGTAAATGCTCCCTAAGGCAGATACTGTAGTAGCTTATTCTGGTTTCATTAGTTTATTCTTTCAAGCACTTTGTGGATTCATCTGAATACACTGACTATAATATTACAGCAGGACCATAATAGTGAAAATGTCTTTGGTTTTCTCAGGTGAAATCAGTATCTTTTTCATGTAATAATATCATTTGTCAGCATACATGTGTTTTAATGCACATGCATTTAAGTGGATATGTGAAAACTGATTTCCAACTGTGGTAATAAAATTAATATAGATGTGTCTAATATATTAGTATGGCTGCCTCTTCCTCATTCAGACTAAAAGTTTTATAGGTAGGTAGTCAAGGGAGAATTTACAAAGCAGATGCAGTGCAAAGTGCTAAAACACTTTGAATATTAGGCTTCGGTATAACACTGTTAAATCATTTATTTGTATTTTCACACCAGTGAAGCATGGAAGAGGCAACAAGAGTTGTTTTGGCTTCCTTTTCAGATACAATTGTGTCATTTAACTACTGATAACTTACTTTGGAAATAGGCTAACAGCTGCCTCCTCATCCAGTTATAACCCAAACATCAGCTAACTAGCTAATAGCATTTGATGAGCTGATAATTTTTAGCTAATTTTGACAAATTTGCTAATTTCCAGCATAATGGATGCTTTAACATTGCTATGAATATTCATGGATGCTGTATAATCAAATAGCAAGTAACAGAATTTTTGTTCATCTTTGGATGCAGTTAGATCCAATTACTTACAGTTAGGCACAATTACTTATATCCTTAAGCAGAACTACAGCAGTTGTTCTCATGTGCTGCTCAACTCACCAGCCACTGCCTCATGGCCGCACATGTAGCGAAATACAACACAATGCACTATAATTTTTGGCAAGACAGAGTGGTTCCAGGTGTGGTACATGATCCCTAGTGTGCAGGTTTGGGGCTCGTTTGAAGGAATGTAAAGTCTCTGGGGCCTGTCTCTACCTGTTTCTCAAACCATCACAACTGCATCATCACCCTGTTCCGTGGACAGGGCAAAATCAGCTCAATTTTGGAAGGGAAAAGAATGGAAATGCTAATCATTGTGTAAGCACTGCTCATGCTGTTCAATTCAGAGTGCCAGCAGGTGCTCATGTGCTAGCTACCTCTTTTTTCATGGTGTTAATTGTATTTTCTTTGTCTTTATCCTCCTGTCCACAGGTTGATGAAAAAACTGTGGGGGAGCCTGGTTGGCTTTATGGAAGTTTTCAGGGACATTTTGGTTGGTTTCCATGTAATTATGTAGAAAAAATACCAGCAGGAGAAAAATCACTGTCTCCTAAGAAGGCCTTACTCCCTCCTACATTATCATTATCTACTACCTCAGCTGCTTCAGAGTGAGTTTTTACGTTTGTGTTAAAGTTACTTTTTCTAAATTTCGTGAACTCATAATGTGCTGTATAGTTTCATTTGGTGCTTGATTTTAAAATGTAAATGCAGAAAACTTTCTGAAGAACCTACCTGAAAAGCAGCTTGGAAATGTTAATTGTTTAGTATTCTGCTAATTGTAAAGAATATCTGGTTTATATGTGGTTTTTTTATATGTGGTTTTTTAAAATGTTATTCAGTTTGCAGTTTTCATTTTAGAAGTATTTCAATGTGTTAAATATGCTTGTGTTCAATTTGCAGACCACTTGCACCAAGTAAATCTGCGGAAGATTCTGATTACCAAAACATACCTTTTTCTAGCCTGAATGTTAATACAGCATGGCAACAGAAATCTGCTTTTACTCGCACTGTGTCCCCTGGAACTGTTTCACCCATTCATGGACAGGTACATTGTGTGAAATTTGAGAACTTGCAGTGTTTTAGATTAATGCTAGTTAAAATTATTTAAAGGAAAAAGCAAACCAAAATACAACTATTCCAATACAGGGTGCACTTAACAGGCAAGAGGATAATTAAGTTAGTCTGAATGCTCCATGAGTATGCTGTGACATAATTCCATGTTTCCAGGGAGCACTGAGAAAGAAAACTCATGCAAAATTATTTTATCACTCTAAAGTAACTTCTGCCTGTAATTAGACACACAGGGTATTTTGAACAAATAAGAAACAGGATTAAGAGATTGTTCTTCAGAAGCTTGTCTATACCAATGTAAAGAAGAAATTTTCCAGTTATCTCTTAGGAGTGAAGTGGGTTAAATGTCAATAAGAGATATGTCAATGTTTGTTTGTTTTTAATGCTTGTATCAGTTTAGAGCAGTGTGGTTGATGCAGAATCACAGAACATTAGGGATTGGAAGGGACCTCGAGAAATCCTCTAGTCCAATCCCCTTGCCACAGCAGGATCACCTAGACCAAGTCACACAGGAATGAATCCAGGCGGTTTTTAAACTTCTTCAGAGAAGGAGACTCCATCAGCATCTTCACTTCTGTCTTAACAGGGGCAGCCTGTTGAGAACCTAAAAGCACAAGCACTTTGCTCTTGGACTGCAAAAAAAGATAACCACTTGAACTTTTCAAAAAATGATATCATTACTGTCCTGGAGCAGCAGGAAAACTGGTGGTTTGGAGAAGTACATGGAGGAAGGGGTTGGTTTCCAAAATCTTATGTCAAGCTCTTACCTGGAAGTGAAATGAAGAAAGACGAGTAAGTGTGACTTTTCATTTTATTCAACAGTTTACAAGAAGGGGCAGCTTAGAGTGCAAAATTCCTGCTGTGCTTTAAAGTGTAGAGTATAAATACTGTTTATAATTTACACCAGGCCATTTTAGGCTGTGTATTATTTCATTCAAGCAAGCCAAGTAATGTTGGGCCCACTACCGTGTTAATAGACAGTCTTCCAAGGCTGAGTGCTGTGAAAAATCAATGGTGTTTGATTATTCATCAAGTGCCAGACTTTTTCGTTCATTACCAAGTCAGCTCTCTTGCAGTGTAGTTTACTTCTGCCTCTGAAGGTGCCAATTTCCAAATGACTTACAAATAACTGTCATCTCATAAGGCACATTTTAAACTTTTCTTGAGTTGGAATAATCATCATGTCTATTGTAGTGCTGCAAAGTAACTATTCAGGATATAAGTTAAAGTCTGCTTACTGGTGGGATGGTAGCATTATTGTGTGTGAGTAGTTCTTTCCATGCATTATCATGAAAGTTCTTAGAAAACCTCTAGAGTGAGAGGATTTAGACAGAGTCACAGAACTTTAGGGATTGGAAGGGACCTTGAAAGATCATCTAATCCAATCCCTCTGACACAGCACGATCACCTAGACCAAGTTGCACAGGAACTTATCCAGGCAGGTTTTAAACGTCTTCAGGGAAGGAGACTCCACAACCCCCTGAGCCACCCATTCCAGTGCTCTGTCACCCTCACTGTGAAGAAGTTCCTTCTCATATTGACATGGGACCTCCTATGTTCCAGCTTACACCCATTGCCCCTTGTCCTGTCACTAGATGACACTGAAAAGAGTCCTCCATCCTCCTGACATCCACCCTTCACATAGTTATAAACATTAATGAGGTCACCTTTCAGTCTCCTTTTCTCCACTTTCATTTTAGCTTCTTTTGGATAATGTGATTTGGGAATGTGTCTTTTCCTCTTTCCTCACGTTACATTCTTATTTTGGAAATAGTTTGCTCCTGGATGGACACCACTTCATTCATATCCCAAATATCAGTAAGAACTGTCACTGACAGGCAAGCGATGCCGTTAGTTCAGAGGCAACATCAATTTTGTGATAACCAAAGTGAGCTTAGTTTTATCCTAATAAGAGGTTTGCTCTTGATCAGCCTTTTAGTTACACAAACGTTTTTTCTTTCCGCAGACCAGAAGCTATTTATGCAGCTGTAAACAAAAAGTCTAATACACATTCTTATACAGCAGGAGAGGGTAAGCCAGCATGAAATCTGCTTCTCAATGATACAGACTGTTTCTGCTTAATGGCACATGAATGAACTTAAACAGGTGAAGATTTTCTGAGCAGGCCTTTTGATGCTTGTCCAAAAGACACAGTGCAAATGTTGAGCTCCTATTACAAGAATACTAGAACAGGAACTAAAGTAGAGCTTATAATTGATGCAGGTTCAGCACAGGCCTGGGTTTTGGTTTTGTTTTTAAGACTTCTGCTCAAGCAATAGTATCTTTCTGAAAGCTTAAGTATGCCTCCTGCCCGTAGGCCAAGTTCCCTTCCTGCTGTTCTCCATATTATGCCGTGCTGTAGAGACATGAGAAAGGATTTTTAGTTTCCTGAGAGTGGATGATTGTCTTTTAATCAGTAGAGAGTACAGAAAACAAATATTATTGGAGAAAAAACTGTTGGAAGCACTTTTCAAGTCCTTTAATCTAGTGTATCTCCATGCTTCCCCAGTTATATTTTAATTCCACATTTTCCATTTTTGCTGTTAGACAAGAACAATTTTAATCAGATTTAAATGTGGAATGTACATACTTTCTTTGAAACAAAGTAAGGTGGATTGTTTCCTGCAAGGGATGAGTTTTGGTGTTGTGATATACGTGCCTCTGCTGATGTGCAGGATGATCATAGGGTAGTAATTCTCACTGTGCCAAATTCATCTGTCTGCACAAACTTGTGTTCCTGTAATTCAAAGTTGTAAGCATGAGGCGAGGTGTGATTACAATCAAGCATTAAGTTCATGCACAAACTTGTGAAGACATGATCTATGTTATGAACACACTGACGAACACTGATATCAAAGATAGATTCACTTGTATCTGATGAACCTCTGTTCTCCTGTCTGAAACTGTTGTATCCTTCTTTATATGCAGTTTGCACAGAATATGTTGCGCTCTATTCGTATTCAAGCTCTGAGCCTGGTGACTTGACTTTCATGGAAGGTGAGGAAATCCTAGTGACCCAGAAGGAAGGGGAATGGTGGACTGGGAGCATTGATGGCAGAACTGGAATCTTCCCCTCCAATTACGTCAGGCCAAAGGATCAAGAAGTGAGTTCATATTCTAAGAACTAACGCACAATCGTTTATCTCAGTTGTATTGTATTACTGGCATTGATACCTAACTCCTGGCTATTTGAAGCAGATATTAATATGCTTGACCAGAAAGCCTAGGTAGCTTGAATGCTACATCAGTGCTCTAGCCACAGGTTCCATATGGGCTATTTTGTTAAATTCAAGGTCAAAATTTAAATCTTCCTTTTGTGGATGTGCTTTTCTGTTCTTATACTTGAAGTTGGTGGAAACTCTACTGTTGGTCCCACACATTAAAAGGTTATTGTTTTGTCTTCGTAGGCTTCTGGCAATGCTGGCAAAACTGGAACAATAAGTAAGAAACCCGGTAAGTGCCTAATAATTAATTGACACTTAGGACTGTTTCTTAAGTGACTCTGAACATTTACGTTCATAGCAGTGTTTTGATGGTGGCTAACATGCTTAACTTCAAGATGTATAGAGGAATATTTCTGTGGATCTAGCACTTACTGTCATGAAAAAATAACAAATACAATTAATATATATGTGACCTTTCAGAAATTGCTCAGGTTACTACTGCCTATGTTGCATCAGGAACTGAACAGCTCAGTCTTGCTCCAGGACAGCTGATACTGATTCTGAAGAAAAATGCTAGTGGATGGTGGCAAGGAGAGTTGCAGGTACTTATTGAAGGATAAGTAATTGTGATTTCATGTGCCCCAAGGAGGTGATGCCTTGAGTTTGCTTTGAGAAAAGAACTAAGTAATTATAAAAGCTGGCTACTAAGTTATTGTCATCCTGTATAAACCATATTTGGGGGGATAAAAGTTTTTAATTAAACCTTGGGTTGTTGGGTTTTTCTTTTTTGTTGGTGGATTCTTTTTTGGTTTTGAGTTGTTTGGGGTTTTTTGTGGAAAAAATAGGAAAACTGTCAATAACCCGTGCATGGTCAGGGAAAAGGGATATTGACAATTAATTAGTTATGTTTTAGTTGGTAAGACATGAAAAAGCAAAATTAGTCTAATGTGAGAACAGGAATTCTTCAAAGTTAGAACTGGAAGCTGGTTTATTTTGAAGGTTGCTGTTCCCACTTTTCCCATTTCCCCACCTGGTGATGAATTTGTAGTCTCAGGAGCAGAGACGGCAGTTAAGTTATATCCTTCTTAAATCATAGGTGATATTTTGACATTTGAATCTTGTCCATAAAAGCCTTCATCTTTCCAGCCAATGCAAAAAAGTCAAAATACTGAATACTATTTCCATATTGGGATCACAATGCAAAATTCTATTCTCTTAATACAATGTAATTAGCCTTTTCCAAGGTATTCTGCATCTGCACACATTCTCTTTGGAGTAAATACTCTTGTTAACACCTCTATCTTCCTAACAGGGCTGACTAACTATTCAGCATCTGTTTTTAAAACTGTCTTGCTTTACAGACACAGGAAGGGTGTTACCATGACAAGTTTACAGATCACAATGAACAAGTACTGTGCTAGGTTTGTGAATTAACAGCAGTAGAAAATTAATTCATGTGCCAAAATTTAAATCTGAAAACAGCCAATAGTTTGTCATTAAAGGGAAGTAGTCCCAGTGCTAGTTCAAGAAGAAGCTTTGAAGAATCCAAAAACTAGTGAGGAAAGGCAATCCAAGATGGATAATTGTCAGTTCTTCCTAGTCTGACTTTATTTTTTTTGTTGTAATAGGGCGCACTCTGCAGGTAATGTTTTCTAAAATCTGCTTTTACATCCCAGCATTTTTGTGCACTGTTTCTTCAGTGTGTTCAGAGATCATCTTTATGTGTGGGACTGAAAAAGCAACGGCTAAAAAAGAAGTGCATTCTTTTCAAACTCTTGCATGCTGTACTAGATAGCAAGCAGCATCAAATACACATGGGTCAGGATTTTTAAAAATAGTTTATGGTAATTGTTACCCCTGTTCTGCATATCTTGCTTGAGACCCTATGTGATGCATAAGTAGAGCAGATTTTCAGACTTACAATTAAATTTTGCACTGAAATAATCAGCTGCACTCAAAAGATTTGTATTAATAGATTTGCCAGAACACATTAGGGTGCAGCTGTATTTGAAGTGGATTGTTTTATCCTTTAGCCACAGCTTTTTCCCTTTTGAGGGCTGTTTAGTGTGTAGTTGACGCCTGGACGCCTGACATTTTGTTCTTTTGTTGGCAAAACTGTGCAACACGTTTGATTTTTTTTTTTTTTTTCAATCTACAAACTGTTTGGTTTCTTAATTTTCTGATAACCATTTTAAACATTTACAGGCAAGGGGGAAAAAGAGACAGAAAGGATGGTTCCCTGCCAGCCATGTGAAGTTACTGGGTCCGAGTAGTGAAAGAACCACATCTGCTGCTCCCACAGGTGAAAAAAAGTCTTTGTATTTCATTTAGATTATTTAATGCAACTGGTTTAATTGTACAGATACTAATCTCAATTGCATAACTATAGCGTAGTGTTATGTTTAATGACCATATCTAATGGTGGTGTCACTCTGGAAGGTAAAGTCCTAGTCAGAATCTGTGTCTTTTGACAGACTTGTCTGTACAGCATTTCTCTCTGTGCAAAGAAGCTAAAATCTCACAACTCCTCTTTCAAAACGGTTCTACATAGGGTCCCTTGCTAGGGTACATACCTCACAAAAGAAAGTCTCAGTCATACAAAGTTGTTTAGATCTTTAAGGATCTGCTGTCCATCTTCTGTAGCAAAATCTTTTTAATTCTGCTGAATGCACTGAAGAGCCACGCTCTTCCATTTGGCCATGGTTTATAAACGCTAGCAAAGATTTTGCAGAACATTACCAGTCCCTGACAAACGCCTTTGGAGTGACATGCGCTGCTCGTTATAAGGAAGGAGACCAAGCAACAGATTTCCACCACATTTTTCTGCTTGAATGGCTGGGTACAAATGAGGTTATATCACAGAAAACGAGGTTTTTTGGTTCCATGTGCTTAAATGTTTTTGTTCTCCACAGCTTTGATTTGCTTATACAACAGCTTCCTGGACAAAATGTGCCTTTGACTAAACCAGCAACTCAGGACTAGCTGATGCACATTTCCTCTGCTTTTGCCATATTGTTATCACAAGTATCAACTATAAGATTATCAGTGTCTCTTTCTTTTCCAAAAAGTAAGAGAAATAGAAGCATACTTGATTATATTTTAAAATGTTTAGAAGGCCAATAGATGCCACACTAACTGAATCAATATAAGAAGATATATGCAAAGAGGAAGTGAAGATGACTGTCTGTCTCAATTAAAAAAACCAGTAAAATAGAAAGGAAGACAGTTCCACATCAAGATAAAATCATGTGGCCTTTTCCTTATGTAACAGTGTATGTGACATTGTTTTATCTTTCCTGTGATTATGTAAATCCCTCAAAACCAGCCTTAATGCTTGTGTAACAATGTGCTGCTCATTGTTTTTTCTTCACAGTGTGTCAAGTGATAGCAATGTATGATTATACGGCAAACAATGAAGACGAGCTCAGTTTTTCCAAAGGGCAACTTATTAATGTACTGAACAAAGATGATGCCGACTGGTGGCAAGGAGAAATCGGTGGTGTGACAGGTCTCTTCCCCTCAAACTACGTGAAGATGACCACAGATTCTGATCCAAGTCAGCAGTGTAAGCAACTTTTATGTTTTATTCATTTTGTTCCTTTACTTTGAAGGTGCCTTGCTGTTCTTCTGCTTTGTGTTTAACATTCAGAGTGTCAGTCATCAAGTGAATTCACTGATTCTTTAAATACTTTGCTACAGTACTTAGTACATCAAATACTTTTTCATTTAACCAACAAACAACCAGCACATTACAAGCCAGCCAGTGTATAGTAGTAAGAGTGCTAAGGTAAGCTAAAGCAGCAGATTTGGTGTTCCCCTTCCCCTAACAGTGCTGACTGTGTTCAGTGATAGAACTTTCTCAAGTTTTCTAAAATATGAAAAAATGTCAGTTGCAGTTATCTTCAACTTCGATGTATTCATCAGTTAAGTAAAAATAAATGTAAAAAGAATAGGAATAAGATTTTAGTATTAGCAAGAGATCTATGGTAAATACGTATGTCCTGGCTCCCAGCATCCCATTCAGTTCTGAGAAACAAAGAAGACATCAAAATTTATCTTAAGCTGAAAGTTACCAACAGTATTAACCCTCTGACAATTGACATTTTCTCTGCCTTTTTTTCCACGTAAACACAGTAAAGGTTTCTGTTGTCCCACCCACATGCATACCCCACGTGGACCAGACTAAATTACTACTCAGACTAAATTGCAACCGTTTTTACTCCCTCACCATTTCATTGCAGGGCACTGTGATTAAACCAACATTTATGTCAGCTCACACCATCAATAGGCTTTGGAACATATCTTGATGTCAGAGTTGCTCCATTGACATAACAGGGCTTTTATCCCATAAGTTGCCCTGTTTTCCCCAGGCATCACTTGTAGTTTTCGAAGTACAAAGACATGCAGCCAGAAGTCTGGTTGAGATTTGCTCTAAGTAGCCTATAGGTAGCGTGTAGGACCAACTTGCACTTGAGAATAAGTACAGCTAGTTGTGTTCTTAAAGAAGAATTCACAAACTTGGCAATGAAGGTACGGCTTGGATCAGAAATTAAAGTCTTTTCCCTGGGTAGCTTTTTATTGTACCAGGGCAAACTGGAGCATGCACAGTCCTGTAGCTGAATGACATCTATACTAACATTTTTGGTAACTTTTTTTAATTTATGTTTATTATTTCATTATGAAATTGAAGTGAAAAACTTCTACATTTAGATTGAACATAATATTTGTTTTAGGCATATCTGAATCATTTAAATGATCCTTTAGAATTTTGGGAGGTGGGGGGGTTTGTTTGGAGAATCTGTTATTAACAAGTGTTTTAGACTAAATCCAGATGGGCTATAAAGTTAAGGTTCTGTCTGAGTGTTAAAATTTCCTGAGTTTTCAGAAATTATAGACAGTATTTTATCACAGCAGCATGCTGCCATTTAGAGTCCCATGGCTGAATGTGGTAAGTGCAAGGTGATTGCATATGCCATTAATATTCAACAAAAGCAGTGCTAAGACTAAGTTGTCATTGGAAACTTTGGGTATCACAATGATATCCTCGCTGTTTGCTGATACATCCTTAGGCTTTTTCTCAGATTTCAATGTTATGGAGTGAAAATGTTTCCATTCACATCAGACTGTGTCTGTGTGAACAGAATTGTATGAACAGCAAGTACACTGACAAAGGTCAGCCAGCAGCAGTCAGATGAGCAGATGTGCAGCAAGTCACAAAATCACTGAATCAGTTTGGTTGGAAGAGAACTTTAAGATGAAGTCCAACCATTAACCCAGCAATACCAGGTCACCACTAAAGCATGACCCTAAAACTAAGTTACTCAGTTCTTAAACTTGTGTCTTAGAAATAGTCTGCTATGGAGCAGATATACTGGTACTTAATTAACAAAATCCACCTATTGATGAGAGTATGTTGATTTTTATTACAAACAAAAATTCTCTAAGTTAACATGTGTATCAGTTTTGTGCTGGGATTTGCCACTCTTTTGTGTTATTACAACATGGGTGTTTGGAAATGCCAGGAAAAATCGCACTTTAAAGACCAAAACCTGCTCAACACCAGCACAGCTTGTTTAGCTCAAGTAGAGCAGTGCACAAATGTAATTTCATCTTGAAATGTTAGAGCTGGTAATTTGTGTGAGTGATAAGCTGGCATTGTACCATTCCTCTGTAACCAGTGAAATGTTTAAATATATACTGATCGAGCTTTCAAATTTCCTTGGATTCCCTGAAAATGGACCAGTGTTAATGGCATGAGTTTCAGTAAGGCCAAGTGCCAGGTCTTGCGCTTGGGCCACAACAACCAAAAGCTGCAGGCTTGGGGAGGTGTGGCTGGAGAGCTGTGTGGCAGAGAGGGACCTGGGGGTTCTAACTGACAGGAAGATGAACATGAGCTAGCAGTGTGCCTAGGTGGCCAAGAAGGCAAATGGCATCCTGGCTTGTATCCGAAATAGTGTGTCCAGCAGAAGTAGGGAGTTTATGATTCCCTTGTATTCAGCACTGGTGAGGCCGCATCTTGAGTATTGTGTCCAGTTTTGGGGACCTCAATGCAAGAGAGATGTGGAGGTGCTGGAGGAGGTGCAGAAGAGGGCAACTAAGCTGATGAAGGGCCTAGACAATACATCTTACAAGGAGAGACTGAAAGAGCTGGGGCTCTTTCGTTTGAAGAAGGAGGCTGAGAAGAGACCTCGTCATTGTCTATAACTACCTGAAAGGATGTTGTGGAGAGGTTGGTGCTGGTCTCTTCTGACAAGAATGAGTAATAGAACAAGAGGGAATGGGTTCAAGTTACAACAGGGTAGGTTTAGACTAGATATTAGGAAGACTTTTTTCACAGAAAAGGTGGTCAGGCACTGGAATGGGCTTCCCAAGGAGGTGGTTGAGTTGCCATCCCTGGATGTGTTTAAAGATCACCTGGAGGTGTTGGGGGATGAACTTGTAAGGTAGGGTAGATGGTTGGACCCGATGATCCCAGAGGTCTTCTCCAACCAGAGTGATTCTATGATTCTGTGAAAATGTTTTTGCTGCTTTTTAGTTGTAGCACAGAAACTATCACTAGTGTTCTTGAGAAATTGCGGAGTTGTCCCACAGAAATGATGTGGCCCTGTAGTGACCATCTTAGAGATATTACAGAACATAATTTATAAAAATCCAAGTTTATATTTTAAAGAATTTTTGATCTGAGTATTGTAATGTTTCTGTTGTAGAACAGCAGTTTCTCCCACTACCTTTTCTAGATGGTCAAGCATACTGCGATTTGAAAGGGAGCAGGCAGATTTGATATACTGAAATAGGTTTGTGGCTTAGGAAAATTATGCTTTCCCTTCAAATTTAAACTCTTATTATAAACAACCTTCATGTCCTGGGACTTACTGTTGTTATAGCTGTAATGGTAAACTTCCCTAGCAAAGAAGGCATTAGGTCTGCAAGATGTTTCTTCTCTAAGGCTGCTGAAATAGCTCTCTGAACAGAATAGGCTGTGCTGGTGACACTACTTTTCCTGTTGGTGTAGCTGCACATCCTGGCATGCAGTGTCTGCAAGGAAGAGCAATAAAATCAGTGAAGGTTGTCGTAGGTCTGTCAGCAGGTATCTTAAACTCAGCTGAGTCCTGGTTGTTGCAGAGCACACAATACTTGAGAGTCCTGCTGTCAGTGTCTTGGTGATGGTTAGACTTACTCATGTTTTAATGACATTTTAGTAACTCTTATTCTAATGTTTGCACAAAAGGTCATCATAGTGAATAAATAAGATACACAGGAGGTTTCAAGATACTTTAAATGTATTGCACAGCTATTTATAAAGGAATATACATAATTTCATTATCTTGTGTTCTTTGTTGAGTGTTTGCTGAACCATTCAGAGTCAGGTCTTTTATGTCTAGGACCTGTCTAGGACATGTCTACTAGGTTGTCTTCCCCTCCTTCCCAAGGACTGGTGCACTTAGCACTTCACAGTTCTTCCCAGTGGCCTGGTCTGGAGATAATTTTGTTATTTCAGCCAGTCTTTCCTTAAACAGTTGCTCTTAGAAACTTGTTCTCTCCTTATTTGTAGGCTTTTTCAGCAAGACCTTTTTTTTCAGCTTGTCATCTTATGCAAGGGAACCAGTGTGAGCCTTGTCCTTGTATTTTCTTTAGTTGAGATTCTCTCCCCTCAGATACCATGGAGGCAAGACAAATACTCCAGCTATATTTGCATACTCTGTTGTTGGATTTTGGTATTAGAGATTAGTCCCTCTCTCAGAGATAGTCCTGCTGAGAGCTGGACAGCTCAGCCAGGTGGACATACCTATGCTCAGTGTGCTGAGGAGGCTTCTAGTTCATCTTACCTAAGGTATCTCTACTTTTATGAGATCAGTCTTTTATAGAGCGGAATGTTGTACCCGTTCTTTCTACCCTACTGTATGTATAGTTATTATTCACTTTTTTAATATCTTGGCATTGCTGCAGTTTCTCAGGCATCAGTGTTCCTTCAGATGCTCAGACATGAGCTTCAGGTAGTCCCTATAGCTTTGCAAGCACCTCCTTCCCCAACTGAAACCTGCCTGGTCTGTCTTCTCCCAGTGCAATAGCAAAAGTGAGCTTGACTGAGGACAGGTCATGTCTCTGCAGACTGTTCTTTGCACAAGCATGTGATCACAGTATGAATTTCCTTAGGAACTAAGTCGTTGTTTATAGATCTACCTAAAATTTTTTCCTCCCCAAGCCTAACTTGTAGCGTTTGTGATGCGTTAGACACCCTTAGTTCATGGTGACATATTGTCATTTTGTTATTTCTAAAATTACTTGGTGAATGTCCATCAGGCTTGATAAAACTTTCAGGTCAGAGTTCTGAGGTCTGGAATAGTATACAGATCTCACAAAGAGTGTGCAGCTGCAGCTCTCATCATACATCTGACTTTAACTTGACTTTGCTAGGTCTTCTCTAGACCTTATAGACCTTTGTTTCTGAGGAGTGTGTTGAGTGATGTGGTGCATCATGCTTCATGGGTGTATATGACCAGAGACAAGATTTTAAATTCTGTCAGGCTTTGAACAGCGTTGGACTGGTTAATTTTTATGTGCCAATATGAGTAAATTCCAGTGAGGCTTTTTGTTACAAGTTTAGTTTTTTATCTGATTTTCTAATGTCTCAAGTTTCTTAGCAAAATCCTGGCTTTGTTGAAATCTCAGGGAATTTTGCCATTGCCTTTAAAAAAGAAAGGGGCTTGGCCTTGTGTTGGTGAGTCCACATAACAGAAGTCTTCCTTGGGAAGAAACATTCTTCAAGTGAGCCGTTACAAGTATTTTTCCAAGTCAGTGATGGCTGGTCACAAGTGCTTAAAACTCCGTGTGTTTACAAGTACAAAATTGCAGGAGTAGAAGCTCACAATGTCTGTTTTCAGAAAGCTGAATGTTTGTCATTCCTTTCTGACCTTTTTGGTGTTTTTCTGTCTTTGTCCATAGAACTCATATGTTTCACTTTTCAAATTTATGTTCATTTTATCCTTCATTTTTTTTGTTTTTGTTTTTTTTAGGACCCAATGTTGTCTTCCAGTGTGAAAGCACCTCAGAGACCCACTATCCAAGTTTGACTGTAGCGTGGAGGCAGGGTGGCCAGCCCTGCTCACATATCTCTGACACAGTCCTTTTGCTTCGTTTGAACATTAGGTGCAGTCAAGAAATTTAGGTTTTTCTGGGTTTTCTTATAATCTACAGTTACGTTTGATTTGTAAAAGCAGAAAGGATAGTGGGTCTTTGTGTGGCTTTCACTGCTGTTCATTCTTGCTTCCTTTAGTATTTTTCTTTGGTAATGGTAGATCATTAGCATGCATATCAAGTTCGTTTGCATGGTGGGATTGCAGACACACAAAGACCCACTATTTGCACAGTTTATCTGAGATGCTTTGAATAGGCAGTTTTTCTTTTTAATGTTGTAATGTACATAATTTGCAAAATGAAAATGTTCACTGATTACTGTTTCAACGGACTTGATTTAATCTCTTGCATATTGAGCCTTTATAATTGGCAGCCTACAAGGCTCATCCAGAAAACAGACTGAACCTGTCTCTGCTGCTGATAGTCACTGTGATTACAAGCATGCCACACGATCTAAGATTTCGATCTGGTGCAGTCCATCCAGCCTTTTAATACCAGTTTTAACTGGAGGAATGAACTATTATGCATAGAGTGGATGAGATTTTAATTTTTTTAATTCCTTCATAGCACTACTATAGCAGGAATTGAGGTTGTATTGGGTCATTATGGTCTGTCCCTGAACAACCTCCTTCCTTTAAATGCTTTATTTTGGTAATTAGTATTTGCTTTCAGTTTTAGCAAACGGAAAACATGTATGAGTGACTGCAGTAAGTAGTTACATGGCCTCAGCTATGAGACCCTTTCCCTGCCCCATTTCTTCATTGAAAAGTTAATGGTACTAATTAATGTTTGTATCTGGTTACATTCTGCAGTGACTTAAAGTACTGTCTAAAAGCTGCTGCTCTTCTTTCTGTTAAACCAATCAACAGCTGGGTAACCTCAATAAAGAGGTGTTGTCAGGAAAGAAACACCAACAGACGCCTGGAGCTGGTGGCAAATCGTTTGGGCTTAGAAATGGAAATCTACTCCTCAGCTCAAAAGTGGTCCTCAAAGGTACAGCTTTGGCTTGTCAGCAGCATGGTGCAGTAAAGGTGCCCATCTTTTATTAGTCTGATGGGAGGGAGAGACCAGGGCTTTGGGGCTGTAACCGTGATACCCCTTTAAATGAAAGGATTAATTTAATAGCCAACTGCTTGTCTGATTAAATAGTTCTGTGCTGCTGTAATAACAGGAGAGATCTTGTGGATATGGGATTTCATTTAGTTGCTTTCCCGAACTTGGTTATAAAACAGTGAAGGTCACTCACGCAATCAGAAATGTTTACAGAACGCTGCTGGTTTACTGTATACATGTAGATATATATATGAATGTTGTGAAGGTACTGTCAGGACAAGGTTAGTCCCATTGCAGAGATCTAAAAGCCTTTCTCCAAAATGTCTGTGTCATGTATTTAATATACTTGATAAAATGATGTATATGTGCCCTTTAGCTCAGAGATTTATCTTTTGTGCAATATGGACTACAGCGATGTGCCTACAGAAAACGACAAGTGGATTTTTATTCTGGATGTATTTTGTCTAAACCAGTCTTTTGTTACAAAATGAAATAATGTTATTGTAGGCAACTGATGTGCTAGGTGATTCCTCAAAGGTTCTAGCTGACTTGATTTCCTCACAAAACTACATTTGAAGTGTTCCTGCAGAAATGTGCTCATCACCCTGAACTGTCTTCTCTGTCTTTCAGACTTGGAAAGGCTGTTCAATTTAGGTTGAAGTATGTTGTGCTACCCCAGTGGCATCAAGCACTTGCCTTAGTCTAATAATCTAGTGATCTTACAAAGTCTCACATTTCCAAAAGGCACCTGTGGAACTTGAGCCAAACTGACTTCCCAGTGTTGAGTGACAGCTTTCCTTGAGTGCAAAGTTTCTACCAGCTGTCTTTGAAAAACTGAAAACAAAACTAGACTAAAACATGATGTTTTCCAAAACCAGTTCATGTCCTACCCATTTTGTAACTGTCACAACTGGAGATGAGGGTAGTGTTAGATACAGTTTTAACACAAGTAGCCCTCTTGTTGGGTTTGTGGAGCTGAGCATTGACAATTATCAAATCAGCTCCATTGGAATTGATGAATATTGAAATGAAGTGTTTTGGTGTTACCTTTTCATTTTTCAGTATTACCTGAGTACGCCCTAAATTTTCTAAATGTAATAACTATAATACTACACTTCATTAATGCTGGTGGACAGAGATGTAGTCCCTGCCTTCAGTATTTATCTCTACTGAAAAGTCTGCATAACACAGCTCAAGCACAATCACCAGAAAGCGCTCTGCTCTTCTGTCTCATACTGGTGAAAAGAATTGAGCTTCTAAACCAGGAAAGGCTCTGCTGACGATCTTTTTAAGGCGAGATTATTTTAAAATAATGTTCTGTATCAATTAAGAGGTGTAGCTAGTAAAGTCCAATTTAAAGCAGATTCTTTCTTTGAAATACGTGGCTTTTTCTCTGGTTGTGTGCAGCCTACCCTCTTGTTGATAAGTGAATCAAATTCAGCTGTTGTCACAACCAGCCAAATAAAGTCACTGTTGAAGTGTTCATCCCTTATTTGGGAAAAAAAAAAAGGTTGGCTTTGGAACTAAGGACAAGGTGGAAAGCAGAGGGGCTTTTTTGTTTGGACCTGTCTCAAGAGCCGGGTGTCTAAACATTGCTCAGAGCTACACAAGGGTGGAAGTTAAAACTGATGCCAACCAAGAAAGCAAAATCAATGTTGCCTGTAGTTAATACCTGCTTCTTATTGTCTCCTGTGGGCCAGCAGAGAACAGGGGCCATGCTGTAATCGCAGTAAGAATGTAAACAGTGCTGTAAATGGACAAGAACAGGTACTGAAACGCTTTCCAATTTTTTAACTGTCTAGTTTGCATAATGGACTAACAACCTACGAAAGCACAGTTTTACAGAAGCTTATTTTACACAGCTGAGTTCCTGATCCAGCAATTGGATCCATGCAGGAAAGCCTTGTGCCACCACTGAGACCTGGTTGCCAGGTTAGGGTGCACAAGCAGTTGATGATGGTGCAGGGCTGTGAAAGCCCCCAGAGAGCTGTTGCGATGTGTGTGTCGATAATGTCACAGTTAAGAGTGTGGAAGGAGTAAAGCTCCATCAAAAAGGTTCCATTCTGATAATCAAAATGTCTCCTACCAGTCACTGAATATTTATGCCACCTCAGTGCTTTGTCAGATCGCATCCGTGTGCGATTTTCTTGAGCTGAGTTGAAACCCACCTGTAAATAAGTCTGCTCGTAGGTATGCCAGCAAACCTTGGCCTGTGGTAGTGATGGGAGCTGCTACAGGGTCACGCTACTTTCATGTAATGAACTAATAAAACCGCTACATAATGGTGTGTGCTGCCTTAACATCTCTTCTGTTGTTCGTTCCAGGCTCTAGAATGTCACTGTTTGGGGGTGACTATTAAGACATGCAAATACAGGCAATGCTTAGCATGAGGCAATTGTTCATCTTTGGTTTTAAACAAAGTTGTAAGATAACTATGCAAATGTATTTTATTAAAGGGACATAAAAGGATCTAGTTTGTCTGTTGTGGTTTTTTTTGTCCATCTGAGGAGGATGCTTTTCCCACCTGAATAGCTTGGTGTGAGCATTATGTTAACTTGGTTCTGTGATGAACAACTTGATTTTGCTTTTTGCCTCTTGAAGATTGAAATACAAATATCTTCTGTTTTAGCAGAGAGCATATACTGCATTTACTGATTAGGGGAGGCTGGATTAAAGTCTTCATTTTTTCCTGGGATCTGGTGGAAATGAGCTTTCCCACAGCAGCAAATTTCTTGGATTAGTTCCATACACAGGTTTCAGTAGGAACAGAGGCTGCTGACAACTACAGGCAGTGATAGGAAGACACTGCAACTGAATTGGCCTTATGTGTGCTAGCAGAGATTGTAGAATGGCTGTAGGGGATGACCTGTGATATCATCAGTCTGTTCTCTGGCTCAACCAGAGGGACTATTTTAATGCCAGCCCATGGTATTTAAGGTGAGAGGTACTCTTTCTGTGGTAGTCTGGGAAAACAGGGGCATACTGACAGGCAAACCTCAAAACAAGTCACAATCAAATACAACCCTCCACCCCAAACCCCACAACCCTAAACAAACCAACCAAGCTATTTCTGTACAAACACTGTTTATAGAGGCCACCTCTGTCCCTCAGTAGTCTTCACTGGTGTCCGAAGGTAGTGATGCCTCTGCTACAGGTAGATCATTCAGGGGGAGTACATAAGCTCTTGTTTGAGGCTTAAGATGTCCCTCCAGGGCTGTCCATTTACCGTGTTTTTTGTTGTTTGTTGAGTAGGGAAGAGCACTGGGGAAGAGGACAAAGTACTACTTGATGCCCAAGCACATCTGAGCATCTTTGAAAGCCTTTTACCCTTTTGGTTTTTACCACAGTTCTCTGGAATTGGCTTTCAAGTGAAAAAATTTAATGCACTCACCCTTTTTCAACAAAAAAAAGAGAATGGATTTTTTTTTAAATGATTTAGGTCTTGTTCTCTCTTTCATCAGAGGTTTTTTCAGAAAGTGCTATTCTTTCCTTCAAATGCATTCAAATATAAAGTATGTCAGTAACTGGAAAAGTTTTCTGCCCCAGCCTCCATGTTTTTCAGGCATTTGAATGTCCTGCAGAGGAGAAAGTCAGTAACTGTGAAACTTGGGGTCAGTTATGTCAGGATGAAGAAAGTATTTGTTGTTCGGGTGTATTTGAAGAGGGAAGTGTAATTTTAACCCAACTGTAGACACTTGGGATTTCCTGTTTATAAACTCTCCAGTTTGTTTTACCCTCCCTCTGTGAGACACCTTCCTCGTCTGGGAGAGCAGGGTTTATTACAAAAGGTACTGCAATTCTAGAGGCTATGCTCTTCTTTTCAAAGGCATCAGACACCCACTGCTTGCTGTTCTTGGGAGGGAACAGATCGTGCCCCAGATTGTCTGAACAGCCCAGCAGTGCTTTGCTCTGAGTGCGAGAGGCTTGGCTTGCCCTCCAGAGGTAAAGTTAACCCTGCACCTAGTGAACAGAAGGAGCTGAGCCCCCAGCATGGGCAGCTGAGATTCCTCTCTGTAGGCATTCCCAAAAATCTCCTGCTTTTCATTAGCTGTCCAGGGAACTTGAGATGAAACGTCACAAGAGAGGAGCCAAACCAGCATTTTTTTGTTGCCAAAACACGCAGTTTTACTGCTTCCACGCACATTCCTGGCAGGTAAACTAGCAGAAAACTACTGTTTTCTTTCCTCCTATTGGGATTCGTTTGCTGCCAGGGTTTGAGCTGGGAGTCACATAAATGCCAGAACTGATGCAAGGAAAGGAGGGAACAGGAATGTGGGAGGAGAAGGGATAGATGTGCAGGTCCACCTTTTCCATACCAGTGAGCCCATGGGTTGCTGTGGCCACTTTAAAAAAACATTGGCAAATGCACTAGGTAGGTTTTTTTTTTTTAATTCTCCATCTCATTTGCCTTTCTTCTTCCTTTCATATCCAAATTCATGCTTTCAGATCAGATGTGGGGATCAAGTACTATGGTTTTATGGCAGTATCGTTAAACGCATCAAAACCTGGGTTGTTTTGACTGGTGCTTATTTAAACAAAAAACAACACTAATCTGTTTGTCTTGAAAGCTGGCACTGGCAGTTCAAATAGAAGAGTAGTGCAGGAGACAGTTAATTTCACTGCGTTTTTGTATCTGATAATGAGCTTATAAACCAAGCCGATGTTGGGTGCATTGCAAAGGCCCGTTTCCCTTGCTGTGTTTGCTTCAACCGTAAGCAGACAGCAGGAGAGACTCAAATGAGAGCCATGGGAGTTGTTCTAACAGCCGCGCTATGAGCGAACAGCAACAGGAGCTGCAGTCCTCCCTGCTTTTGGTGCTCGGTACAGCGGAGAACTGTGTGGTCGAGGCTGAGATATCCAAATCTAGACAAATAAAGTCTGGTTGCTGTGCAGGCCCTTGATTTTCCATTTGCATGTCTTAGGAACCGGGTGGGCTTAAACTCAGTCCTGTACAGACTGATGAATGATTCCCATTTCTCATCTTATTTTGGCCTGATTGTAACTTTGAGAATAATTAAGGCCAGAAGCAGCATTCAGCTTAATCAAAAGAGCTGCAGTCCCAGATAGAAGTGGCTGTTTTCCCTTCAGATCCTGTCTGAAGGCTTAAGATCTGTGATCCTCCTTAGGACTAAACAAAGGGAACTGAAAAACCCTGATTTTAAATCTAGCTGCTACTTTACTCTTTCAATTCTTTATGTTGATCATGTCTTTCGCTGAAGGATGCTGCTGCTTCAGAGCAGCCGAAAGTCATCCATCAGGAAGCACACAAGCCTGTGAGGTTCCCCTTAGGTCACATCAAATTCTGCCAAATATGTAGCGTCTGTTGGTGTGTCCCCCCTCACTGATTACCAACTCCTTTCCATTATTTCGAGTAGCTTTCCCATAAGCAGATCTGGACAGAACAGTCACATCCTAGTGTTCAGATGCGTTAGCTTTCATGGTGCCTGTGAAGTTTCAGAAAGTGTCGTTCTTGTAGAAGTGCCGGATCTTGTAGAAGTGAGGCCCTGCAAGGTCCTTTCTGCGCTCCTGCACAGCCACAGTTCACAGTTTGTTACAAAATGCGGTGCTGTCACACAAAGTGACAGATACAAACGCTCGGGAATGGTTTCCTCTTTTGATTTCCCCTGCTCCCCACTACTTTGCAGTTCTCTGCTAGCATGGGATGGCTGACAGGGTCAGCGTCTGACATCCTCTGCTCTCCTTTACCCATCTAAACACATTCACCACTTTGACTTTACCAGGGTTTCATTTGGTTACTAAATATCAGATGTTCTTGTTGTGCTTCCTAACACCTGCACTGCAGAGAAACAGCAGCGTGAAGGTGTAGGGCCTGCATGTTCTGACAGAGAACCTGGTGTGGGGATCAGGGAATGTCTCTCTGTTCCTGTACATGGTTTGGATTATTTACACCTGATGCATAGAAGTAATTGTGCACATTTAAGACTCATTTTGTTTCTAAAAGAGGGAAGAAGTTGTGCAACTGCGGAAGTGCACAACTATAACCTTATGTATTGTAGCCGTACCAATGAGCGCTGCTGGTTTGGATCCTAAGTTTTTGTGTTAAAAGGTGTTATATTAAAAAAAAAATAAGCAAGACCACTTTAGAAGTGGGGTGGAGAACAAAGGTGCAGTGTCCCAAGTCAGACGCTTTTAAATGGCTTCATCTCACAAAAGACATTGCACAAGGTAAGAGGAAAAGAAATGGTTTTAAAACATTGTGGCAGAAAAGGAGAAGAGATGAGAAAAGCTGAGAGGCAAGCAGAGTGGGAGGAAGTCAGGAATTCTTCTTCTACCTCACAGTAAAAAGTACAAGGGATGTTTGAAGAAGTAAAGTGACAGACTGAAAAATGACATAAGGATGGAAGGGGTCAAACACTGCCTCACTCACTTTGGTTTTGGAAAATGCTGCTGCTGTGGACAGGGTTTTACCACTGTCAGTGTAATCTGAACCAGAGGCTGCTGTATGTTGATGCAGTTTTGTTAATTCATCACAGCGGATGGCCTGAGTGGGATCTAAACGACTGGCTTCCTTCTTGTAGGGTGTGCTGATCTCCAGAGCCTTGACACTATGCAGCCGATGGAAAGGAAAAGGCAGGGCTACATTCACGAACTCATTCAGACAGAAGAAAGGTACATGGACGATCTCCAGCTCGTCTTAGAGGTGAGAAGTCTTGAGTGTGAAAATGCATGGGAAGAAGAACACTTCTGTCCACTGAAAAATACAGTAAAGGGATTCTTACGAATGGTGAAATGCTGAAGGAACAGAAGTGAGAACGTCCCTTCTGAGCCCCTTGTGTCCACAAGACAAAAGCATGGTGTGAAAACCACTGTCTTACAAGGACCTTCCTGTTTTCCATATCCTGTTCTGAGGTGTTTGGGCTCAGTGTGCAGATAATTGTTTTGGCCAGGGTGTCTAGTGAACCTGCACAGGCTCCTGCCCAAAGCTGTATAAGCACCACAGAAGTTTATTGTCTACTTTCATCTCCAATTTTATTTCTGGAAGCAAGAGCACCTTACTAGGCCAGGGCTGGCACCTCCCTGGCCAGCATTAGGTGGTCTTGGGCATCTGACCTGACCTTCCTGTGTGGTGAATGGTTACAGGTGTTAAGTAAGACCGAGTTATGCAGGCATTCTCCTGTGCAGAGGAACTGTGCAAGGGCCTCTGGAGGAGGCTGACGTTCTGCGCGCAGGTTTGACTACAAGTGTGCCAGGTGGGCGTGGGATCCCTGCGACGTGTAAGTGTCATTTGTGTAGCAGTTGACTGTGAAATCACAGGAATGCTCTTCTGCTGAACAGCCGGTGGGTCCCAGTGCTTGTTCCTGCTTTGCCCACAGTGATGGTGGCGTCAGAATGAGGACACACACATTGCTTTGAACTTGTGTGAAATTGGACGATGAGCATTCAAGTAAAAGCAAAGTCGCTGCTGAACTGAAGAAGAGGCTGAGCTGCTTTTGTCTCTGAGGAGTTGCTCATCTGTCTGACATTCTGATTGCAGGTTTTCCAAAAACCAGTGGCAGATTCAGGCTGTCTCACAGAAGCAGAAATGGGACTGATCTTCGTTAACTGGAAGGAACTCATCATGTCAAACACAAAGTTACTGAAGTGAGTAGTTACCCACGCTTTCATGTTTTCTCCTTCATCTTTATTCTCCAGGAAAAGGGCTTTTTACAGTAGGTAGTTCTGTCCTTGCTGTGCATTTCCTGTGCATTCAGGACAGCTAAATGCATTCAGACTTCCTCACAAAGGAGGGCTTGTTAAGGGAGATAGGGGAATCATCAGCAAGAACAGCTGCATGTTTTCTGTGATACCTTAGAAATGGAGCCTGCACAACACTGTCTGCACAGGCAGCGTTCTTGTCTCTGCAAAGCAACCTCCTGTTCAAAATTAAACTTTGGAGAGACAGTGTGGCAAACGTTTAATTGGAATGGGATGCTGCTCAAATGTTGAGACTGATGCTGACTGGTGATTCCTTTCCTCTTCAGAGCCTTGCGAGTGCGTAAGAAAACCGGAGGAGAAAAAATGCCGGTGCAGATGATTGGGGACATCTTGGCAGCAGAGCTGTCTCACATGCAGGCCTACATTCGGTTCTGCAGCTGCCAGCTTAATGGCGCCTCGCTGCTGCAGCAGAAAACTGATGAAGATGCTGATTTCAAAGACTACTTAAAGGTGCCTTACGCAGTAGCTTCTGTGCCCTTTCCTTTCCTCAGTGATAGGAGCCCCTCTAGCCAGCATCGACCAGATCAAAATAACCCACGAGAGTCAAATGTTGCACAAATAGCTCGTGACCCTTCCAAGGTGTAATGTGTGTGATGACCATGGTGAACACTGTGTGAGCTTGTTATTTATGCGGCTGTCTTTCTCTCCAGCTAATCTATTACTTCATTTCCCACTTCAGCGTAATGCTGTCCCCACAAAGCCATGGTGCCGGTGTCTGCACCTTCCCCAAAATTCATGCTGTCAGAAGGGGTAAGAGTCAGTGGAGTGGAAACTAAAAGCTGTTGTTCTGCACACGCTTGTAACTGAGTGGGGCGTGCAGCGTGACCAGCGGTGGGGTGGCAGCCGGGGCCAGGTGTGCTGGGAGTGTCGCAGGCAGGAACACTGCAGCAAGAAATAAGGAATCACTGCCATGCTGCAGCTCACTTGGTGGTTTGAGGCCATGAAAGGAGAAATGCCAGAACTGCTGACATCAGGCATTTGTTTCTTTTATTGCTACGGGGTCTTTTTCCACCTGAGGTGAAGCCTGTGATGTCAAAATAAAAGTGGGAATGGTTTGGAATGTGAGGATTCTGCATGATCAGTGATGGGCTTCTGCTGGCAAAGTGTCTGGATACAACAACAGCCCCGGCTTTCCTGTTTGTTCTAGACACAAGTATTGTTTGCTTACTGGAGAATCTAAGATTTGTTGAAAAGCCTGCAAAAAAATTAGTCTGATCAGACGGTTTTCAGTTCTCAGTGCGGCGAGGCAACTGTTTCGTCGTGACTAATGCAGTGTCTCTGTTAAATCTCCCTGGGTTGCACCACAGAAACTGGCCCTGGACCCTCGCTGCAAAGGGATGCCCCTCTCCAGTTTCCTCCTGAAACCTATGCAACGAATAACCCGCTACCCTCTGCTCATAAAGAGTGTGAGTACCCGGAGTGAGGTTTTGTAGGGTTCAATCTCAATAACAAGAGCAATACAAAGCCTCATCCTGTTATGGGGATTTCTTTGAAGGGGTGGAGAAATAGCTACCTGTGCTTACCTCTGGTTTTATCTTGTTTTTGTATCTCCAGATTCTAGAGAACACTCCAGAAAATCACCCCGACCACAGTAACCTCAAGCTGGCCTTGGAGCGTGCGGAGGAGCTGTGCTCTCAGGTTAACGAAGGGGTGCGGGAGAAAGAGAATTCAGACAGGCTGGAATGGATACAGTCTCACGTCCAGTGCGAAGGTCTTGCTGAGGTACCTGTATTGATTCGCTGTGCAGCAGAGACTTTTTGAGGCGTTTTGGAAAGGCTAGGGGAGGGAACAGGAGTTCTTGCTCACATCCGTTGTTGGAACGTGATCATCTGCCGAGCTCTTGGCAGAGAAGCTTTTATTAAATTCTGCCCAAAACCATAATGCGACGATCCCTTGTTTTTGCATGATTTTGGCAGTGGAGAAATCTCGATGTAACAGCAAAAACTGATCTATTGAAAGTGCTAAAAGGAACAGAAATAACTTTGAAGTTCTCCTAATGCTGCTGCTTGAGCTAGGCCAGGTGTTACCATGGGGAATTTACTTAGTATGTGTTTCTCAGTGTTTTCCTTCATGCAGAAGGGGCATAGAAGTCCTCGAAACTGTGGGATTCAGGCTCCTGTACCTCTCAGGACAGCCTTCAAAATGTGCTGTTGTGACAGATGTCAACCAGCTGTGTAAGGAAACAGGGCTTGACAGGCCCAGGAGGTCTGTGCTAGTCTTACCACCTAATTATGCACCTGTAAGAGGTGACCTGACTGCAGACTCTGCAGGCACCTCTTAAACACAACTTCTGGACAGAAGAAAAGTGGGCATGAGGTAAATGTCTTCATCCAGTCAGGACCCTGCATGTGTCATTGGTAAAACTTAAAGCTGCTGTAGCTGGCAGTAGAGCTGACACAGTGGCAGATCATACAGCAGTTCCCCTCTCTTCATTTGGACCTAAATTCATTAAACAGAAGAGCATTTCAAGCAGCTTGTGCAGCCTCTGCTGTGAAGAGGAGCAGGAACTGATGTGTGTGTCAAGCTGCTGCTGCTAATGGGTTTTGTCTCTCCTAGCAACCGGTCTTCAACTCCCTCACAAACTGCTTGGGGCCACGGAAGCTCCTGCACAGTGGCAAGTTGTACAAGGCCAAGAGCAGTAAGGAGCTGTATGGCTTCCTCTTCAATGACTTCCTCCTCCTCACCTACATGGTTAAACAGTTTGTATCTTCCGGCTCTGATAAACTGTTCAGCCCCAAATCCAACGCCCAGTTTAAAATGTACAAAATGGTGAGTGAATTGAGGTGTCCCATGGTCACTGTGGTACAGTAAGAACTTGGGTTCTGATGGGAACGTCGCACTCCCAGCTGGGATTAGCTGTCAGGCCCCAGCTGATCATTTGCTGTCATACAAGCACTTGCTGGCAGCCAACTTGCACAAATGCTGCTGGCTTAGTCCCTGGAAAAGGAGGGGCTTCTGTGTCTTGGTTCAGTAAACATTTTCATCCACTTTGGAGTGGAAGGGCAGACCTGTCAGCTGAATTGGATGTTCAGAAGCAGGAGCCTTAAGTTTGCACAAGTTCCTGCATCCACAAGAAAGCACTGGTCTGTTTTCAGGAAATAGTAAAAGGTGCAAAACTTTTGTCCCCATGTCCACAGTGGTGTGTTCTCAGGGTGCTGGAGCTGGGGACATCAGGGCTGCTTTCTGACAGGGAGCCTGAGGGATTCCCAGGGCTTCTAAACAGCAGCTTTGCCTATGCTGTCCTGCCCCTTTCATAAAGCTCTTAAGCCAGGAAGGCAGGGTGCAGCGTGTCGCCAGAGCAGTTTTTCTCTCAGTCCTTCTTACGTCTTCACACACTGATCTCATTGTTTGTCCATTTGTCTGATTGCTTGTCCTTCAGCTTTCATTTTCCCTGCAGAACTGTGTATGTAAACATCCTTGTAGAGTTTCTTCCACTTGTTGTCAGGGTGATGTCTCCACAGTGATGCTTGTTTGTCTTTCAGCCGGTTTTCCTTAATGAAGTCCTGGTGAAGTTGCCCACAGACCCTTCGAGTGATGAGCCAGTTTTCCACATATCACACATTGACCGAGTTTACACGCTTAAAACTGACAACATTAATGAGCGGTGAGTGGTGAGGATGGAAAGCTGAACTTAAACTTGTTGATCATGGCTGTAGGCTGCTTCCAGTGAGCAGACCTGGAGGTCTCTGAATTCAACAACAGGGTTTATTCTCTTGGTAAGGAAATAAACTCATTGGAATTACAGGCTCTGCCTGTGCAGCAGCTCTTGCAGTGCAATCTGCTATTCACAGTACATTACATTAGTATCACAGTACATTAGGGATTGGAAGGGATCTCGAAAGATCATCTAGTCCAATCGCCCTGCCACAGCAGGACCACCTAGACCAAGTTGCACAGGAACTCCACAGCTGCCCTTGGCAGCCTCTTCCAATGCTCTGTCACCCTCACTGTAAAGAGTTTCTTCTCATATTGATGTGGAACCTCCTATGTTCCAGCTTACACTCATTGCCCCTTGTCCTATCACCAGATGACATTGAGAAGAGCCTGGCTCCATCCTCCTGACACCCATCCTTCACATTATTTATAGACATTAATGGGGTCACCCTTCAGCATTCTCCTCTTCTCCAAGCTAAAGAGACCCAGCTCCCTCAGCCTTTCCTCATAAGAGAGGTGTTCTACTCCATCATCTTTGTGGCTCTGCACTGGACTCTCTCCAGCAGCTCCGTGTCCTTCTTAAACTGAAGGGCCTGGAACTGGACACAATATTCCAGATGTGCAGAGTAGAGGGGGAGGATAATCTCTCTCCATCTGCTAACCATCCCCCTTCTGATCCACTCCAGGATGCCGTTGGCCTTCTTGGCCACAAGGGCACATTGCTGGCTCATGGTCTTTGATGTCACAGTTCTAGAGAAGAATAGTTTAGGCTTGTGAAGTCCAGCATCCGCTAGGACTGTGTCCCTATCCTGGTCAGTATTTAATGTGACCCAGCAGCCTTCAATCAAACAGCCTTTAATTATTTAGGCCGATGTGGAAATGTGGCATAAGATTAAATCTCAAAACTCCCTTGCTGTAGTCCTTGAAATAACCTGATTTGTGATGCCCCTGAAACCTGGTGGAGGGGGGAAAACTGGGAAAAGAGATGAGGGCAGAGTTGCTGATACTGAAGTATTTCCTGTCTGTGGGATGACCCGGACTGTGTGGTTTGCTCTTTGCAGTACTGCCTGGGTGCAGAAAATCAAAGCAGCATCAGAGCAGTACATCGAAACTGAGAAGAAGAAACGTGAAAAGGCTTATCAAGGTACCTGCTGACTTCTGTATTTCCCTCTTAGCCACCCGGATGCACGGACAGGGCCTTTTTGCAAGGATCTCACAGTGTTTGTGCAGGTTCTCCCTCTTCAGATCTGCTGCCAGTTTTAGCAGGTGCAACCAATCTCTGACCTTTTTGTTCCCAGCTCGCTCACAGAAAACCTCAGGAATAGGACGCTTGATGGTGCAAGTGATTGAAGCAACAGAACTAAAGGCCTGTAAGCCCAATGGTAAGTGATGGAGATGGTGTCAAATCACTTTTATTCCTGCGGTGTTTGGAACATCTTGCTGAGAAAGATTGGTGACTGGGAAACGGTGTGATTTCAGCTACAGCTTCTGAACAATTTAGCCATTATGGCTATGATCTTCATGAGGAGATGAAGAGCCAGCCCCATGCTGCTCTAGGATGTAGACACTGGCTGGACCCATGTCTTCTGGACAGCAGCATCGATGTGTGTACAGGCAGCCTACAGACAGGGAGGGAGATTTCTGCACTGCAGAGGTTTGACTGTCTGTTCTGTTTAGGTAAGAGCAACCCCTACTGTGAAATCAGCATGGGCTCTCAAAGCTACACTACAAGGACCCTGCAAGACACCTTGAACCCCAAGTGGAACTTCAACTGCCAGTTCTTCATCAAGGATCTGTATCAGGATGTCCTGTGTATCACTGTGTTTGACAGGGATCAGTTCTCACCTGATGGTAAGTGTGAATGCTTTAGGAAAATAATGTTATTCTGCAGCTTGGGGTACAAAGCTCCAAGCCAGCGGTTCCCCAAGCCCATAAGTGTGATTGTGTCTGGAAAAAGGCTGTGTGAAAACAACACCTTCTGACTCAAGCAGCCTTCCAAAGCCAGGAGCTCTGGGCCGACAAGTTTGATCCCACTCTGACTTTTGTATCGGACGCATTCAGAATCATTGTGTTTGTCAGACTGAGGATAAGTTGAGAGCAGGCTTTTTTCTCCCACACTACAGGTGCCAGGTTGTATTTGGACCACAGCACTGCAATAAGCTTTCTTATTTTGCTTGGCAGCTGAGCGCGTTGTGGGCAGTCAGTTGCTCCTAGTACTCTTTGAAAGGTTAAGTGCTTCTTCAGAGCTCTGACACAACTTATTTTTGCCTTGACCTGCGTCATCCTGTGTGTAACTACAGCTCAGTCTTTCCTTCTGTGAGGTGACATTGCTGGGACTTGCAACTTATGAGTCCTCCCTGTGACTTGTAGACAGGAGAGCTTCTGATACTCTGTTCTGAAAGGCAGCTACACTGTGGGGTAGTTTAAAGCCCCTAGATCAAGCCCTAGCTGTATTTTTAAAGACACTAGATCAAGCTGTGATGTAAAGGCATGTTTTCCATCCTAATTCCATAGCGTTGTTGTCTCCTAAAAGACCCTTTTTTGTCATTGCTGGAAGGCTGAGAGCTGCTGAAATAGGAAAGCGTGGGAGCAGTGCTCTGGAACTGGACACCCACAGTGCAGTGCAGTGCTGCTACTTAACCCAGTGCTTAACATCTTTGCTCGATGGACTTTCTTGTTTGCTTGCTCGACAGATTTTTTGGGTCGCACTGAAGTTCCAGTTGCAAAAATCAGAACAGAACAGGAAAGCAAAGGCCCCACAACTAAACACTTACTGCTGCACGAAGTTCCAACAGGTGAAGTCTGGGTCCGCTTTGACCTGCAGCTTTTTGATCAGAAAACACTCCTCTGAGAACACTTGTTTTTAATGGATGAAGGACAGCTGAAGTTGAGAGCCTGAACTGTTTTTTGGTAAAAGGTTCCTTGCCCTGCACTGGTTATTAAACAAGGGTTCCTGCTGCTTCCCTGTTTCCTCTTAGTTCCTGGTTGCGCTTAGTTCCTTGCAGCGTTCCAAGTTGTTGCTGATCTATGCAAACACAAATGTTACTGTATCTACAGTCCTACAGCTCAGTGCCTTTTTATTATGTTGGAATAGCTTGGGTTTGGATGCCAACGTTTCCATTTCCAGGGCCATAAAGAAGTATTAAGAGTGGCATCAAGACCTGTTTTACCACTTAGTCTAACATACAGACAGAGGAATGGTTTAAGCTCAGCACTAAAATCATTCAATTTGAAACCTGACAAGTGATATCCACTGGAATCTCTCCCGTCTCAGGGTGACTATTTTAACAATTAAATGCTGAAGAAGCCTTAGCACTGGAGAAGTCTCTGACTTGTCCTATATTCTCTAAGAATATAGTGTAGTTCTTTACTTGACTTAGTTCTGCACTGAAAACAGTAACTGCCACATGATTTTTCTTTCTGCTTCAGTTTGATTCATCATCCTCTGCTGAGACAATGTGGTTGTGAAAAATAACTAGAAAAAGAGATATTTTAAATACTGTGACCCACAGAAATGTGGAAAAGCACCCTAACTTTTGGGTTTCCTTTCCTAAATGTAAGTTATTTGTGTACATTTCCTTGGTCTCACGGACCTCCCCATGAATCTTGAAGCTTTGACATTGCCAACATGTATATAGAGAGCAAAAGAGAAGTTTATTAATGTAATTTGCCTACAGAAGTTTATTGCCGCATAGGGATTTTTAAAGAGTCTATTTTATTGTACAGAGAACGTGAATTAATGAGAAAACCTTAACCAGATTAAATTTCAGAGAAGTTTATTACAAGTGTAAAAGGTTTGTTCAGGAGTACTGTCACCTCGTCAGGAATCTGTAGAATGAGACTGAAAAGAAAATCTTTCTCTTGGCATAAAAATTAGGGTTGTTTAAAAACACCCAAAGATCTCATTTGTAAAGGGTTTGATACAGGGAAACAATCTAACCGCCTCCTTAAACTGCTCGTTGAAAAGGCGCACCGTGCGATTCCAAGCGGTGCATTTTCCAGAGATGCAGCAACACCTCCCCACGTCTGACACCGACACCGTTGCCATCCATGTACCCTCCTGTTACAGGGCTGAGTCAACTGCTGTTACCTTTGGCAGTTTTTTGGTGGTTCAGTCTTTCTAATCCTAAATAAAACTGAATCTTGGCAACCCTTGAGAGATTGTGTCTGTATAGTGGGGGTTGAGAAAATGCCTGCAGGGAGACTGGGACCACCCTGGAGCAAGAGTCAACCTGATCCATAGGTCACCAGCAGCAATTACTGCACAGCACAGATGCCTGTACTCAACACTAAACACTTACCGGCTGCTCCCCACCTAGTTACTTCCCACCTGCTCAGAACAAGCAGTAAGTACAGGAAACTTTGACTGCCTGTGCACAGCTCTAGGAGAAAGTGCTCTGAAACCTTGGCAGCACTCTGACATTAATGTGAAAATACTGTTTTGCAAGACATTCACTGTGTGAACTCTGATTGTTGAACAAACAAAACCAAATCATTAGCGCCTTATCAGTGCTTCCTCAGCCAGTCCCTGTAAGGATCTGAAGCACCTCCTTTTCCTCCTCATTCAGCAAGGGTTTGTTCTTAAACCTCAAGGTGACTTCTTTCAGCTTCATGTGAAATTGCAACAGCTGTAGCTGAAATTCTGCCCCTTCGCCATTCCCTCTGCCACAGTTCACACCTCTTGTAATACAAAATGCAGTGGAGCTGGACATAACATCTGGATCCTGCACTCAGTAGAAGGGCCTAGCAGGTGTCTCACTTTTTTTTACTGGTTCATCTTTGACACAAAGACTCCATCACCTATAAACCAGAGAACAGCAGCAATCCCTGTGTAGGGCAGGGACACGTGAACACGTTTTGGCCTGTAGGGCACAGACTGCAGCCGGAAATGAGAGGAGCAGCATCTCCAGTGCTCCTTTGGCTATTGCAGAACCAAGCGTTCAGGACAATGAGTTTATTGCCACTTAGTGGAAGCTCTGGCCTGTTAACCACTTGCTCTGGCAGAAGATGTAACTTATGTTGCAGATGGTACATCCGGATGGCTGTACTTTCTGATTGTTGTGCAGTCAGTGGCAGGATAGGTGTCCTCATCTGCTGCTGCCACTGTCTTTGTGATGGCCAATCCCTTTCCACCTTTAAACAGAAGTAAAAAACATTGTCAGTCCACACAACATCAAGGCTGCTGTAGCCCAGCACAGCTTCCTGACTATGCCACACCAAGTCACTGCAGGAAATATTCAGCTTTGGTTTTTCTTCTAGAAAATTCCTTTCTCTCGTAACAAACTGGAGTAAAGCCTTGGCCCAGTAAGAGTCAGGGACTGGGGAGAAAAAAAAAGAGTGTGCCTGAATTTGGAGGACATCGGGCTCTCATTTCAGCTTTGATGCTTTTGGCACTGGAGAGAGAGAGAGTTCCCTGAAGTGTTGTGGACTGCAGTGGGAGACACAGGGAGCTTTCAAAAGGGGTGAATGAGAAGACTGGGACTTTAAAAAAAGAGCCATTGTAATTAAAAAAAGTCAAGTCACTCTTCACTGCTCCCAAATGCTTCCCTATGAAGCAAACTGGGGCTCTCCAGCATTCTCATCTGAAGCAGTTGCATTGGTGTTCCAGGTCTGTTCACCATTTGTGAGCTCTGCTGCATTTTAAGCCCAACCAGCCTGTAGGTCAAGACAGCACCCTGCTCTAAAGCTTAAGCTACAGGGTGCAGTTCTCTGGAGCGGTGTGCAGCTCCTCCGGCTCAGGCTGCACCTTTACAGGGGCGGCCTCACAGTATGAGGACCCACACCACATCACAGCAGTCAAAGAACACTGGTTTAGCAAACATGAGACAAGGCCGAGAGAGCTAGGACCATTCAGCCTAGAGAAGGCTCAGGGGGAACCTTACTAGGTAAAAAGAGGATGGCATCCAGGCACTTCCCAGTGGTGCTCAGGGGCCATGGGCACACACTGAAACTCAGGAGGTTGTAATGGTCTGAAAAACTCTTGTCTTAACATCTCTCTCCTTGTTGGCAAAACCCCAACCCTGTGGTTGCCAGGGAGATTTCATCCTGGTGCCGAGATACAGATACTTTTCTACTGAAAACCGTGCCTCCTCTCCTGGACTTGCCGGGAGACAGAGGTCACAGAGGCTCTTCACAGAAACTACACCCTCGAACCTGGACTTTTTGGGACCTTTGATACATTTTGCTATAAAAGGGGATAAAGTAGCCCCCCGAACTGCCAACTCTCAGAAACGTCACTCACCACCCTCGGAGGTCTCACCCACCGCACCTAGAGCCGCAGCCCGGACACTAAGAATATGCAGACACAGAAGACACCAAGAGAAGCTACAGCCTGGGACTCAGTTGGTGGCAACCCCACCCCTTTCCGTAACCTCCCCTCCCCCAGTATTATGCACTGCTGCTAAAATACAGCTACCTCAGTGATTTTTTGGCTCTGCTATCAATTTATTGAAGCATATTTCTTGAGCACGTTTGCATACCCTGTACATTCAATGATATAATTGGACTTCCCATGGATCCGCATCCAAACCAGATCGTGACAGAGGTGTCAAATGAGCAGCAGGAAACACTTTTCTACTGTGAAGGTGACAGAGCACTGGCATGGTGTAGTGGGTTCAAGACCACAATTAATATAGCAAAAGAAAAAAAAAGTAGCTAGATCTCAATGAGATCTCGGATAAATTTTCCAGACAATGGATAGCTTAGGGAAACTGGAAAAGGGTTTATTAACTCTATAACTGTACACAGAAGAGAAGAAAAGGTTAAGCAGGTTAGTGCACACAAACTAGAAACTGTGTCACAAATGCCATCACACATTCTGAGAAAAATACAGTGGGAGATAACTATTGTATCGGTCCTTGGTTTTCTTACATTAGAGACCTGGGAAAAGCCCGTGTCAGTCGAATAGAGACAGGTACCACCCCCCCTCTCTGTTACTCATGTGTCACCCCTGTCCGCAGACACCGACCGGTATCCTCAGTTGTCCAGACTGGTGAATTCTTCTCCAGCAAAATGCTGATCGGGCAGGCCTGATTTCTCAGCACCTGAACTGCATCCCTTGATGCAGGAGACATGCTTTCAGACCCAATCTCTGTCTTTCATGCCCAAAGTTTAAGGATTCTCAAGTCCTTCTGCTTTCTTCAGCTAATCACAAAGGAATTCTCCCAGTACTCGAGCATCCCCAGTTTTTCTCAGTGGCAGAAATGACAACCTGCTGATCAGCGTTCTCTAAGACGGCAGTGGTGGCCACATGGCCCCGGCAATGTGCGAGACCCAAGATGGAGACTGATCGTATGGCCGCATCACCAGGGGCCCCCAAACACTCCACAAACGTGGCCAAGAGGGTTCCATGACCCTCCCCTCTCCTATCTCCTCCTGTCTCAGGTCCAGAGGAAAAAGGAACAATCTCTTCAGCTCACCACGGGTCACTGAATGGCTGCTCTGTTGTGGGGATGGAACATCAGCACCAAGGTCTTGCTTCTTTGGTCTGTGGTGCCAGCTCCAGACTGGGTTGGGTTGAAGCTGGCACTGCCGCTGCCACCGAGCTGGGGTCAGGGCTGCACGAAGCTGCCATATGCCTCCCCATGGCGCAGCAGAACCGGGGTCCGGACCAGAGCCAGGGTCCAGGCCAGAGCCGAGTCACAGAAGGCCTGTCTTTTTACCCCGCCACCACCCTGGAAGTGTGTGGGGGGGTGAGCACATGGCAGCAACCCTGTGCTGGGCTAGGAACCCTCAGCAAAAACAGGCAGGGGTAAGATCACTCGCCCCTTTATCTTCTCACATGGCCCATCCCTCAAGGGCAGGCACCTGGGACAATTCTACAGCGTAACCTCCCCTAGGACAGGTCACTACAGGGCAGTCCTCTTAAAGCAACATAACTTTTTCTTCATGCAAGTACAAACCTATACACCTGAAAATTCTTGTAATTTTCAAACTGCAACACGTAGGTTGCCCAGAGGTCACTCAAGCCATCTAGACATGCTCCTGAGCTTTAGGTCTGCAAGGGGGCACTGGACAAGATGATTTCCAGAGGTCCCCTCCAACCCAAGACAAGACTATGATACAAGTACAAACTCACTCTGCTCCCTGCAACTACTAGCAGCAAAACCCCAACCCAAAGCAAGTATGAACATTAAATCTGTTTAGATCTCCCAGTAAAGCACACAGGAGAGGCTCCATGGTTTCATCTTTTGCACTGGCTGTAAACTGCACAGAAAATGCTAAAAACTCCCCACCAAAAGCCACTTCGTTTCAAGGCTTGGCTGGACCATCAGTGCTCTACTCCATACCTGAAGGCTTCCCTTTCAACAGCACCTCTTTCTCAGGAAAAATATGCAGTACAGAAGAACTGACCATGAAGTTTAGGTTTTAGCAAATCATAGAAACATAGAATCATAGAATCATTACGG
>VXBP01001311.1:0-85518 GCA_013400115.1 Rhinopomastus cyanomelas | reverse complement strand
GGCCTGTTTTCCAGACCTCTCCTCAGCCTTATAGCCCTTCTCTGCCCCCGCCTCCATCACCTCAATGTCCTTCTTATACTGTGGCACCCAAAACTGGACTCACTCAAGGTGTAATCTCACAAGTGCAGGGTACAGGGGTACTATCACCTCCCTACTCCTGCTGGTTACACCATTTCTGATCCAGGCTGGGATGCCGTTGGCATATATAAAAAAATCTACTAAAAATGATATTTAAAAAGAGCCAGAAAAACTTTAGGTTATGTCCAAATAAGCTTCAAAGCTTAAAAAAACAATCTGGAAGTGAGTTGCTGCCATATTGCCAGATATTATGTTGCACTTTTTTTAACCAAATATTTCTAATTAATTAATGTCTTTTCAAACAAAATTATTACGTGAGCGCTTCAGCAAGTCAGATCGATACCCATATTTCACCAAGCTTTGTGCTTGCTGAATGCTGTTAAACCAGCTCAGACACTGGTGTCTTTTTTAGTGTGGGACAAGACATGTGTTGGCTTAGCCTGATGGACCAGTGGACCGTGCATTTGTTGACTAAAAGAAAAGAGCTTAGAGAGAACTCAAGACAAATTGGTGACATTAGTAAATGTTTCATTCATGAAACTCTACGGAACACGAGAGGATTAAGGAAGCCAAGTTGACCACGTAACTTAAAACCAACTTACTTACAATTACTTGGGGGGAAAAGACCGGTACAGTTGAGCCTTGGGGGCTTGTTCAGAGCAGAAATGTGACAGTCATTTAAAATGGGGGTAAAAAAATAATCATCAAGACAATTTCCATTTTAGGTTACATTCAAATGTTTCAGGAGACAAATAGCCTTTAAACTTTTCCAAATGCTCGGGGTACTTCAAAATTAAAACACTTTGATGTGCTTAGACAAATTGAATCCAGGATGCCGCTGCGAGGGCAGAAGTAATAAAGCTGCTGACTGCTTGCAATGGTTAAATGTTTAGTCTATGAGCCTAACAATGGTTCTGGAAAGCAAAGCGAGAAATGTTTTTATTGCAGATGGCCACAATAGTTTCAGTTAGAAGTGAAGTCGGCACTTTGACGTGCTCAGGAAAATTAATATTTGGCTACTTTCATAACTACTGAAAAAAAAAGATAACCTTAACCATCCTGGGTTATCTTGGGTCTCTTTAGCTTGGAGAAGAGACTGAGGGATGAGCTCATTAATGTCTACAAATATTTGAGGGGTGGGTGTCAGGAGGATGGAACTGGGCTGTTCTTGGTGTCATGTAGTGATAGGATGAGGGGAATGTTTCTAAGCTGGAACATAGGAGGTTCCACATCAACCTGAGAAGGAACTTCTTCACGGTGAGGGTGACGGAGCACTGGAACAGGCTGCCCAGGGAGGTTGTGGAGTCTCCCTCACTGGAGATATTCAAGACCCGACTGGATGAGTTCCTNGATATTCAAGACCCGACTGGATGAGTTCCTGTGTGACTTGGTTTAGGTGATCTTGCTGATGCAGGCGGATTGGACTAGATGATCTTGCGAGGTCCCTTCCAATCCATAGTGATTCTATGATAATCATATTACCCCAGGAAATTGAGGAAAAACACCCAATGTTGTAAAAATTAAAGCATAGAGGTAAGCAACTGTAAAATAGTAGTCACAGAATCACAGAACATTAGGGAATGGAAGGGACCTCAAAAGATCATAAAGTCCAACCCCCCTGCCACAGCAGCATCACCTAGACCAAGTTGCACAGGAACATATCCAAGCGGGTTTCAAACCTCTCCAGAAAAGCAGGCTCCACGACATCTCCCTGGGCAGCCTGTTCCAGTGCTCTGTCACCCTCACTGTGAAAAAGTTCCTTCTCATATTTATGTGGAATATCCTATGTTCCAGCTTACAACCATTGCCTCTTGTCCTATCACTGTGTGTGTTTTAAAACTGAAATCCATATGATTTTAGGACAAAAGAAGGCCACCAGACTAAAAGTCAGCGTTTCTCATGCACTGTGTCTAAAAAGTCTGATATATTCCTGATACTTCTGACAAATAATTAGTCTGTGCTCCAGATAGATAATTGTGGGTATTTTTTGTGAGAAACAAATATAAAGAGAGTCATGGTGAGGAATCATTTTGCCAGTCAACCTGTATGAGAAAGGGTGATCAGTCACCAAATTTGGGTGCCCAGGGCAGCAGTGGAGTCCCCATCCCTGGAGATCTTGAAGGACAGACTGGCTGTGGCCCTTAGTGCCCTGGCCTGGCTGCTGTGGTGATGTTAGGTCCTGATCTGAGCTGGATGAGCTCAGAGGTCTTTTCCAGCCTCAATCATTCTGTATTTCTGGGTTCCTGTTAGTTTGACCAGATTTGATCCTTTGTAGCCACCAAGGTTGCCTTAATTCTAATTTCTTTTACAGAAGTGCCAAGTCAGACTGCTCTGTAGCAGTTCTGGATTTGACCAATGTCAGTGAGGTCCAAAGAACAGTAGTTGTGCTATGGGATGCCCAGTTTTAACTCACCATAAAGATTGATTGCGCAGAAATACAGTGGCCAAGGTGTGTTGTACAAATGAATCCCGTATTAGAGATCTTTGTAACTCACCCAGTAGCAGTTGAACATGGACAGGGGGCTGTTAGGAAAATCGAGAAGCCTTTGCACAACTTTTCAGCTAAGTTATTTGCTTGATGACAGCTGCTTTGGCAATTACCCCTTCTCCTGACCTCCTGCTCTACCACAGTATGCTTCAGAGCTCTCTGGGAGGGGAGACAGTTGCACCTAATCTGTTTGGACAAGTCTAGCATGTGTGCAAATTAATAAGAATGGTGTCTCATAGTTGCTTTTTTCCTTTACAAATGTTGTCCTGCATTTGTGCAGTCTGCACATCTGCTTACCTGCTCTAACTAATGATAATGGATCTAGCAGGATGCAGGGAACACGATATTCCCTCAAGCAATATTTTCGGGGGGTGCATCTCCTTCCTCTACTGAAAGGTAAAACACTTCCTTATACAACTTGTTAACATAGGGGAGAGATTTCTTATTAAATTCTCCTCTTTGTACACAGGAGGGACAAATATTCATCCACTCATGAACGTTACACATAAAAGGATTTGGGAACAGCACCCCAGATCATCCTTACTGATAGAATCCTAGAATGGCCTGGGTTGGAAGGGACCTCCAAAGGTCATCTAGCCCAACCCTCCCGCAGGAAGCTGGGACATCATCAACTAGATCAGGTTGCCCAGAGCTTTGCCCAGCCTCACCTTGAAGATTTCCAGGGGTGGGGCCTCAACTGCCTCCCTGGGCAACCTGCTCCAGTGTTGAACTCTGCTTCTGCTGAAGAACAACTTCTTAACATCCCATTTCAATCTCATTGCCCCAATTTCAAAGGGGCAATGGTTGTAAGCTGGAACATAGGAGGTTCCACACCAACCTGAGAAGGAACTTCTTCACAGTGAGGGTGACAGAGCACTGGAACAGGCTGCCCAGGGAGGTTGTGGAGTCTCCATCAATGGAGATGTTCAAGGCCCGCCTGGATGTGTTCCTATGTGACTTGGTCTAGGTAATCCTGCTTTGTCAGGGGGATTGGACTAGATGATCTTTCGAGGTCCCTTCCTGTCCATAGTGAGTCTGTGATTCTATTCTATGATTCTATGAGAATGTGCTGTAATATATTGGTGAGGACAAACACATGCAAATCTTCAGTAAGATACAGTAAAATCTCCACAGAAAAGCAATATCTGGTGGTGCCTACCAGCTGGATGTTCAGCAGTGCTGCAGGAATTGGAGCACGATCCTGGAAGCCATCAAGACTCTTCCATTGAGGGATCAACCCCACTAAACTTCGATAGCATGATCAGAAATGAAATGTTTCTGCCTTTCCATGTTTTTGACAAGGGTCCCCTCTAAAGCCTGGTGTACTGGCAGCCATATGGTAGCCTCAATAAAGTAGTGAAAACCCCCACATGTTTGCCTAACTTCGTAATTGTTCTTTACATATATGGTAAATTTTTACATTACTTCAATAGGTATTAAAAACAAGTACAAAAAAACCTTTCTTTCCTGTTGTCTGATGCTCATCCACACTTATTTTCTTAAAGGTTAAGGAAAACAGAACAAATCCAAATGGACAAATAGACTATTATTCTGTTCTTTCTGAATTAAATTTCTATTTTTGTGGNGGCTCTGGTGAGAGAATGTAGGGATGCAACTAAAAAAGCCAAGACCTCCTTGCAAGAGAGGTCAAGGGCAACAGAAAGAGCTTCTTCAAATACATAGCAAGTAAAACTAAAACTAGAGGCAACATAGGTCCCTGGCTGAATGGGGTGGGTGCCCTGGAGAGAGAGGATGCAGAGAAAGAAGAGANCTCCCTGGGCAACCTGCTCCAGTGTTGAACTCTGCTTCTGCTGAAGAACAACTTCTTAACATCCCATTTCAATCTCATTGCCCCAATTTCAAAGGGGCAATGGTTGTAAGCTGGAACATAGGAGGTTCCACACCAACCTGAGAAGGAACTTCTTCACAGTGAGGGTGACAGAGCACTGGAACAGGCTGCCCAGGGAGGTTGTGGAGTCTCCATCAATGGAGATGTTCAAGGCCCGCCTGGATGTGTTCCTATGTGACTTGGTCTAGGTAATCCTGCTTTGTCAGGGGGATTGGACTAGATGATCTTTCGAGGTCCCTTCCTGTCCATAGTGAGTCTGTGATTCTATTCTATGATTCTATGAGAATGTGCTGTAATATATTGGTGAGGACAAACACATGCAAATCTTCAGTAAGATACAGTAAAATCTCCACAGAAAAGCAATATCTGGTGGTGCCTACCAGCTGGATGTTCAGCAGTGCTGCAGGAATTGGAGCACGATCCTGGAAGCCATCAAGACTCTTCCATTGAGGGATCAACCCCACTAAACTTCGATAGCATGATCAGAAATGAAATGTTTCTGCCTTTCCATGTTTTTGACAAGGGTCCCCTCTAAAGCCTGGTGTACTGGCAGCCATATGGTAGCCTCAATAAAGTAGTGAAAACCCCCACATGTTTGCCTAACTTCGTAATTGTTCTTTACATATATGGTAAATTTTTACATTACTTCAATAGGTATTAAAAACAAGTACAAAAAAACCTTTCTTTCCTGTTGTCTGATGCTCATCCACACTTATTTTCTTAAAGGTTAAGGAAAACAGAACAAATCCAAATGGACAAATAGACTATTATTCTGTTCTTTCTGAATTAAATTTCTATTTTTGTGGGGGAAAAGTGTTACACATGTTCAGCTCCTTCTATGAGCTAATGCAAGAGTTGAAGTTCATTCTCATCACAATTTGGGGATTTTATTAAATTATAGTGATCTTGTAAATTGTTGTACTGATTTAATTTTATTGCTACTGTTCTTATTATCTTTGTTTTTATTATCTTTAAATTTGGTGCTATTTTTACACCCTGTGAAGAAACCTTTAGGTGAGGATGCCAGAAGGTCAAGAGCATCTTCCAAATATCGCTATATGAAACAAGTGGTCATGTACCAAGATCCAACTGAAAAGGAGCCAGCAGGGTGCCCACATGGACCAGAAGGCAAATGGCATCTTGGCTTGTATCAGCAACAGTATGGCCAGCAGCACTAAGGCTGTAACTCTCCCCCTGTGCTGGGCACTGGAGAGGCCTCTCCTCAGATACTGGTGCCAGTTCTGGGCCCCTCACTTTAAGAAAGAGATGGAGGGCCTGCAGCAGGTGCAAAGGAGGAACGAGGCTGAGGAAAGGACTGGAGGGAAAGTCTGATGAGGAGAGGCTGAGAGAGCTGGGGATGTTTAGCCTGGAGGAGACTCAGGGGGATCCTTCTCCCTGTCTACAACTTTCTCAAGGGAGGCTGTAGCCAGGTGGGGATTGAGCTCTTCTCCCAGGTAACCAGTGCCAGAATGAGAGAGCAGGGCCTGAAGTTGGATCAAAGAAGGGTTATGTTGGATGTTAGAAAACCCTTCCTCGTGGAAAGGGTGATTAGACCCTGGAATGGACTGCTCAGGGCAGTGGTGGAGTCTCCATTCCTGGAGGTGTTGAAGGACAGTCTCGCTGTGGCCCTGAGTGCCCTGGTCTGGCCAATGTGGTGCTGTTAGGTTCTGGGCAGGGCTGGATGACCTCAGAGAATGTGCATGTCTTTGAGGACAGTAAAGTTTGCATTGGTCATTACCGGAGTTTATTAATTTAATAATAAGGTAACTTCAAGATTCCTGTGGTTTCTGTTCTCAGCCGTCTTGCTGAAAGTTCTTCTACTTGGTGGACCACTGTTTTCCATCAGCTGGAACTGTAAGTATTGCCTATTAATAAGCTGTTGAATATTTCAGCACTCCTGAAACATGAACTCCACAGCTTACGAGATCAGGGAGCTGCTGTTTGCAATTTGCTGTCAGATACAAAGGGATTGTTCTAATATGTTTGGTATTAGAGGCAGCTAATCCTTTTCTGATTTCGGTGAATATGTCGCTAGCTGGTGACAGAAAACTATGGGATGTTGGGCTATGAGCAGTGCAATAACAAATTCTCAAGGCAGGCTTTGGGTTGTGTTTTTTTTTTCCTTAAGCTCAATTTAGCCTGCAAGTAACAGCTCGATGAGCACTTTCTGGAATCTAAGCTATTACAACTTTGGACCAAATTTTCCCAGGAAAAAGATTTGAAAGAGTATCTCAGCATTAAACCCTTAGGCTGGGATTCAGAAGATGCCTTCTCTTTTTAGTATGTACAGGGTATTTTTAGCTTTGTGCATTAATAGGCCAACAGAGTAAAAGAGGATTATGAATTTTATTGTGACAAATCTTGACTGTTTTGCTCTAAATTTATAAGATGTTTTGGAGAAACACAAGGCAACTATTACGAGAAGAATGGCTTAAACTTAAGAGCCCCAAATAGTGTTGAAGTCCTCAAATAAATCTTGCCCCTCATGAAATGTCCCCACATCCAGTAGGTCAGTGTCACAGAAGTATAAAAGGGAAGTTGCAGTGAAAAAGTAAGGAAGTTTTTAGTTTATTTCATTGGGTGATGCCCACCTGAAACTCTGGAGAAAATGTCTCATGGTGGTGTGGTAGATATATTTTAGCAAGTCTCTGAATTTTATGATTTCTGATCTTTGAAAAGTCCCCTTTACTTGAAGCAAAGTAATGCCATGAAATGAGGGAAAAGTCTTAAAATATGTTTTACAAAATGCATTTTGAGCAAATTAAACTATTTTTGAGCAAATTAAACTATACATTCCAGTTTAGGATACACCCAGCTCACACATGACTCCAGGAAATTTTATGACATTGAAAGACACAAGCATCTTGAAGCAAAAATATCCTAAATCCATTAGCTTTCCCTTTTGAAAATTCTGATGCAATTAGAATCACAGAATGACTGAGGCTGGAAAAGCCCTCTGAGCTCATCCAGCCCAGCCCATGACCTAAAACACCACATCAACCAGATGAGGGCACTAAGTGCCACAACCAATCTGTCCTCCAGAGATGGGGACTCCTCCACTGCCCTGGGCAGTCCAGAATATTCGATCCAAATCCACTTTACTCAGTGGTGACACCTTATTCTGTAAATACGGGACAAATGACTGGTTTTTGTCATGAAAACTCCTTCATCTGGAAAATTTCTGACAAGGCTGCTGAGCTGCCTCTTCTTTCTCCTTTGGTTTGGTGGATGAGCATGGGGCATCTGGAGTTTGGTCCTCAGAACTGGTGGGAAGATAAGGTCGGGGGAAAACACTGTAAATAAGTATCTGACATAAAGAGGCAACACAGAGTAAAGACGATGAAAGTGATTCCTTAGTGCAATGGATCGTGAAGTATGAGCCCGGTACTGAGCCATAGTATTTGGTACCACAAGGGAATTAAATTTTACTTTTAAATTTTAGATCATGTCTCTCTTTAAATGGAGATTTACTAAGGAGATGGGCATTAACTTACAGACAACGTGGTGCAAGATGGCCTTTTGTATGGCAGCCTTTCACAGACCCATATTTTTATGTGCCATGTCCTGACATCAGGCAGGATATCAGAGCTTCCCAAATAATTCCACACCATGGATCACCTTGTAACTGAAAGAGTATGTTCTTGGGCCAGCAAGAGTCTGGCTGGTGTTCCCAGTTGGTGAACAGCAGATCCAGTGACCAGGAGGAGCTGTTCAGCAACAATTCTGAAAACAAACGTGTTGTTTCAAATGTGTAATTCAATGTAGCAATTAATTACTAATTTATTTAAGTAATTAATTAGTAACTGCTAAAGAATTATTGCAATACTGTGTGTAGAAGTAATGAAATTACTTAAGGGTTTTACAAAAATTCCTCAGGAAAGCAATTATTGCCCGTTGTAGTCAAAATTATTTGCCATATTAATTAACAGTAATCTCTGCCTAGACATAATTAGACTGAGAGCAATTTTATACTGGTGTAATACAATTATGTCATTAATAAGAAAAATAACAGATTATCTTCCTTAAATTCAACATGTTATCTGTTTAAGGACTTGCTAATTAAAGAACAAAACCTTGAATTCAAGTCTAAAGTGGCCACAAAGTTTTGGGGGCAGTTTCTCACACAAGTAAGTGTGAAGGCAGATCTTAAAATCTGCCAAAATAATATCATTAGCTGCTTATAAATATGAACTGAACTTTGAATTTCAATTGATTTCCACCTCAGAGCTCAGCTCAGTGCTCTCCAGTAGTTCTAAACTCTTGCGTAAATTCTACTCATCCAAATTCTAGGGGAATGTATCTTTCAGAGACACCCATCTTCATCTCATTTCTTTCTCATTTATCACTGACTATTTGATGCTTTTCTTCTAGCATTCATCTCAGTCAGGCCCATTGCTGCATAATTTAAGCTCAAACTCATCAATAAGCAAATATTTGAGGTTTCCCACTGAAGTCTCTGCTCAGGCTTCCCTTTTCCCTGCCTTTTTTTCTAAAGTCTAAGTACATGGTTGACAACAAAAAACTGCCCATGGGGTTTTATAGATTTAAGAATAGATTAACAAGGAAAAAGGGGAATTTCGGGACATAATCACAATATTAACTACTGATACAGAATGTTTCTTATTGAAGCAAACAAAGAAAAAACTTCCTGTTTTTAATAAAATCAAACTATCACAAAGAAATAAATGTTTTGCTGGTAGCTGGGTCATTCCCAGCCCCATTCCTAGGTGATCCCATGGACAAGAACATTTTCCTGCATGTTTGGGCCTGACCAGCCAGTTCAGAGGTTTTGCTGAGGTTTTGCAATCATCTAATACAAATAATTTCTTTCTGTGTTCACTGTCTTACAAAGGAAGGATGTGAACTGGTTCTGTGCAGATCAAGCTGCATCACTACAGTGGTGAAATTATTCTCATGGTTTTAATCTGTAAAATCTTTCAGCACCTTTTCAAAGGTGCAGAAATGAACATAATCCCCCTTCTTTTTCCCCAAAACCCTGTATTTATAAAATAAATACATCCTCTGACTGCTAAAACTTCTTCTAGACCTGTACATAGTATTATCTACAGGGAAAGCGCCGAATTAAACTTTAGGAAGATTTCACCTGAGCAAGTTCTTTCTAGATTTGTGAATCTCTAAAATGCACTGTATGTTCCTACTCTCATATTAACTAAAAAAAAATATAGCAAATTCAGAATCCTGCACATATTTTGCGCAGCTCCTCAAAGTTACTAGCTGTGGTAGTACTCAGGAGAGACCTAACCTACTTTTACTGCAATCTGAGGCAAAATTCTCGTTCAGGAGTCTGAAAATCCTTTCCATTTAAGCATTGAAACAAAAGCCTCTGGAACTGTCCTTAGTTTTCAGAGTGAGCAGCTCATTTTGTACATGGGATATCGTACCTTTGCATTTATCTTTTACACTGCTTTAGGATGATAAGTTGCTGGGCAAAAATGGAACCAATTTGTGGAACATCTCAGATTTATTTATTTTCCCTAATGTTTGTTGCTAATGAGAAACCAATTTATTAAACTAAGTTTCAAAATAAAAGCAAAGCTCCTGTTTTATCACCAATTTACTTGAGATAAAAAGTCTTGCTGTCCTCAAACATGACTATTCTGAAGCCTAGGACTGCCATACTGAAACTGCAGTTTTAATCCCATGCCATGGCTTGCATCATAATTTATTGTGCTAAAATTACAGTAACAAATAGCAGCCCTGATGTAACACTGTATTTCAACATGTTTTACAGCACCACAATGTTATTCTAGTGATTACATTCTGGTTGGAATAAATATTACTGTATCTGAGACAGATTTATTTATGGGTTTTAGCCCTTTTTTCTGCTCAGTCCATGGAGGAGAAAGGATTTATGCTGCAACTCTCATTAACATTAAAGAACATTAATTGCTTATCATCTCCCTTGTGGAGTTTCTATCCCTCTGGTTGTCCTGTAGTTTAACACCTTTTAAGGTTTATTTTGGGACTAGAGTATCCCTCCAAGTTTTAGCTCTGAGAAAAAGGAGGCACCAAGCCAGAAAAACATTTCAGTCCTGTACAGATTCTTTCCTTCACCTCTATCACTCATCTGCTGCTGGTCACTCAGAAAGGGGATCCAGGCCAAGCCACATGCAGCCCTTCTGCAGACACTTTGCCCTCCTGTGTATGTAAGGATAGGTGGAACGAGACTTTACTCCCCTTGTTCTGAGGAGGACACAAAGGAACAAATTGATTGGGACCAGAGAAATCAAAATATCTGTTGGACATAAATTCAAACCAGGCTGAGTTTTTTAATGAGATGCTGAGGACTGGGAGAAACACACAGCATCCCATTGACAGGTCAGTCACCAATTGCCACATTTCTTTCAGACGTGGAAATCACTCTATGATGTTGAGGAAAACCATTTATGGTATTTTTCAGTGAAGAGAAATCAAAATCCCAAGAGAATCTTGCCTTACATCAGCTACCCAGCTATGCAGACTGCCATGGCACTGGCTGTCATGATGTTTCCAATAAGCAGTTAAATTTCTGACCTGCTTGTCAGTATGTCTAATGAAGAAAAAGCTCAAATCCTGCTTTCCATCTGTACCAGTGCATTCCACTGAGTTCAATGCTCTTAGCCTGTAAGAACTGGGTTTCATTTGGTGCTTATGTTGCAGCACTGTAATGTTACAGGAGTGGCTGCATCTGGCCTATGAAAAGTTTCCTTTCACATTATAGAACTCGGTGTTTAACTTCTGTTCCCATACTCACTATTTTGAATCAATTTTAGCATCTCTGAAAAGCATCTCTTTTAACTATAAACTCCTGATCTACGGTTAGATGGCTCATCCTTTGCCTTGTGCTCTGGCCAGATTCTCATAGACCACAGAAATGAGTAGAAACTGGGTGATATTTCTCCATAATAAGCTAAATCTTTCAGTACTTCAAGAGTACTTTAGAGCAAGAGAAATGGAGGAGAAATAGGGGAAACAGGTTCAGCTTTTCAGTTTGGAACCTACTTTGAGATGCTGTCCAAACCGCAGGTAATCGATCATGATGAAAATAAAGAAGAAAAAAACATTAATGAAAGTAATTGACAAAAGCCAGTTCACCTGTCAAAGAAGAGAAACCTTGAAAAGAACCGACAGGCTCGTGAAGGTCAAGGCTCAGTGTGGTGTAATCCCTACCATCTGTGTGCAGGCTGGTGCTATTCTCAGACTGTCATAGGCCTTTGAAAATAATAGACACAGGAGAAAAGCTTCCCCGGCAGGGATCCTCCATGTCTTTAGCTTGATAGAAAATGAAAAAGTACCACTGTATAAACTCATGATGACCCTTAATCTTCCTTCCCCTTGACCTACACATGGCCGCAATTGGTTTCAGAGCTGTAGGGGCACACAGAACAAAAATAACTGAGTGGCCAATAAGATGTAACTGTTTAACAGCAAGCTGGAAGAGTAGGTAGCCAACACCAAGGCAATCGGTCAAGTGTGAATCAAGGAAAATCGTTTTTTCCTTCAGCTGCTGCAGGAAATATGGGTCCTGCCTTGAACTTGCAAAAGGTTATGGATGGACTACTGTACCCACAACAGCAACCCTCAAAAGTCTTGGCTGCCAACCATGGTTGCATCACTCTTTTTTGGTTGATCAGGATCACAGAATCACAGAGCTGTTGAGGCTGGAAAAGCCTTCTCAGCTCATCCGATCCAGCCCATGACCTAACATCACCACAGTGGCCAGACCAGGGCACTAAGGGCTACAGCCAGTTGGTCCTTCAACACCTCCAGGGATGGAGACTCAATCACTGCCCTGGGCAGTCCATTGCAGGGTCTGATCACCCTTTCCATGAAGAAAGGCTTCCCAATATCCAACCTAACCGTCCCCGGCAGCTTCAGGCCCTGCTTTCTCATCCTGATGCTAGTTGCCTGGGAGAAGAGCCCACCTGACTACAATCTTCCTTCAGGGAGTTGCAGAGAGGGAGAGGATCCCCCCTGAGTCTTCTCTTCTCCAGGCTAAACATCCCCAGCTCCCTCAGCCTCTCCTCAGCAGCCTTTCCCTCCAGTCCCTCCCCCAGTCTTGTTGCTTCTCTGGAGCTGCTTCCCAAAGCCATGCTTCTGGTCATTTTAAGACAGCATCTGAAAATTAGCTTCCTTCATAGTTGGGGTCGCTTGTTGCTTGGCCATCTTAAAAGGTATGTGGGTGTTCTTCACCCACCAAACACTGTAGCATGCTGATCAGGCCACTCTGTGTGGTCTGGAGTTCAAATCCCCCAGGCAGAGAAGGAAATTGAATTCAGGTTTCCCACACACCAACAGGATATATTAATCATGGTGTTATTATATTAAATAAGGGCATTTGCTCCTCTATGGCAGTTGTGCTTAAACAAGAAAAAGTTTAGAAATCAAACAGCTTCAGAGGCTGGAATGGGATTTTCAATTCTCATAGCCAAACACAAAGTCCCAAAGAAGGACAATATTTATGATCCTGTTCTTAGAGCATCAAGTCAAGAAGCAAAGGCAACTGAACACATTACATTTTATTTTTGAGGGCTTCTTCTTAATCTGCTTTCTAAAATCAACACAAAGCTCATCTGGATGGTCTTCCTTCCCAAAGGTGCCTGCTAATTGCAGTTTCACTGACCTGAGTGTTGGTCTCACATGGTGTCATTGCTGTCCTGGTCTAGGTTATTTCAGTCAGAAAGGCTCAAGAAAATGAAAGATTTCTCGAAAACCATTAGAAATTTCCAATATTTTGCAATGCAATTTCAGAATCCAGTAGGCACATGAAGGCAGTTGGCTGTCACTAGTTTGGAGATGTTTTGTTATCACAGAATCACAGAAAATTAAGACTTGGAAGGGATGCCCCTGATCATAGCAGGATCACCTGGATCAAGTTGCACAGGAACGTGTCCAGGCAGGTTTTAAATGTCTCCAGAAAAAGAGACTCTACAGCCCCCTGGGCAGCCCATTCCAGTGCTCTGTCACCCTCACCATGAAGAGGTTCCTTCTCATATTTATGTGGAACCTCCTATGTTCCAGCTTACACCCATTGCCCCCTTCTCAGATGACACTGAGAAGATCCTGACTCCATCCTCCTGACACCCACCCTTCACATATTTATCAACATTAATGTGGTCACCGCTCAGTCTCCTCTTCTCCAAGCCAGCCTGCCCATTAATCCACACCCACAAACTCTCAGCTCTCTCTTCATCTGCCTCTGGACAGAACTCAATTAATTCTAGTTGGTCTTTCACATAAAGAGCTACTTCACCAGTAATGATAACCAAGAAATGAATGAATGAATTTTCTGTATCTTTTAGGAGTTTTTTTGGAAAGTTGGTACTCGGTGACCAGTGAGGACCAGTGCTGTGGTACTCACTGCCCAGTAATATACTCAGAAAACCCAGTTTGAGACTAGCCTGAAACAGCTTTATTTCTCTCAGAGTTATAAAAAAAATTACAACTTCCAAGATTAAATAGAGAAATATTCTAAGAAAACCAGGTGTCCAGACTTAACTTAACCTACAAGAGAAAAGAAAATGTAAAATGAAAGGAAAAAAAAGCCAATGAAAGAATAAATTTTACCCACAAAAGAAAATTGAAAGTAAAATTGAAATCTGAATATTGCAATTAATGCCTTTAATGAAATATTTTCTTTAGAAATAAACAATTGAAGGAAAAAAATTAAAATGTAATATTGAAATCTGAAAGTTGATTTTTTTCTTTCAATGAAGAAAAAGTTTTATAAAGAAATAAAGAAAAAATTAAAGAAAATACATTAAAAAGTAAAATTGAAACCTGAAAATTGCAAATTTGTTCTTCCAATTAAAGAAAAATTTTACCAAAAAATCAACTAAACAAAGAAATTATAAAGTTAGATTGAAATCTGAAAGTTACAATTTTTTTCTTTCAGTAAAAGAAAAGGTGTTATAGAAAATAATGAAAAAATTCAAGAAATAAGAAATTTAAAAAAAAAAATTAAAATCTGAAAACTGCAATGAAGTTGCAGCCTGCATATCCTAACACTGTTATAGCCAGCCACAATGAAAGGGAGAGGAAAAAAATGAAGAAAGAAAACGTAAAACCCAACCATTTTTTAATGAACATGCAAAGGAAAATCCTTTTTTCACTATAGACTGAAAAAAAAAGTCTTATTTTGAAATTTTTCAAAGATTTGGTATTTTCTGCACTGTCTTACCAATTTTGGGACACAAAGAAATCAGGGTAAGCAGGAAAAAAACTTACTGGGAGAGCATTTGCATGCTGAAAGAAGGTGGATCACTAAGACAATCAAGATTTTAATTTCGGAGGAAGCTCATCGTCCTCGAGGAAGCAAATGGGGCATGGGCTGGGAACTGCAATTCTAAGCAGTTTATACCAATTTAGGTTTTTTATTTTAGTCCTCAGGGAAATGTATTTTTTTCTCCTATGAGAAGCTCTGGTCAACATGCAGTAGTTGCAAGACGTGGCTCTCAGAGCGTTATTGATAGGCTGCTGATAGTCACACTGATATATTAATTGACGTGATGGGAAAGAGAAAGCTCTGCTTTCTTCTCCCCTGTTATTTTTGAAATCAGAAATCTCACAAAACCAAGCTAGCAACTCCAGGGATAAAATTCCTTCCACACTCTGCACTGTGGGCAGTACATGGTCTGGAGAATCGCTCCTACATTTCAATTTGTCACCATTGTTCTGGCTGTCCGAGTCCCTTTGCTCTTTTCCCAGAGCTGCTGGAGAGCAGGCGAGAGGCAGCACTGGCTGAGCAGGACTGGGCTGACACGCTGGCAGCGGAGAGCTTTCACTCAGTACATCTCTAAATTGCACCAAAGTAAAGTATCTGTCTATCTATCTATCTATCTATCTATCTATCTATCTATCTATCTATCTATCTATCTATCTATATCTGCCTGGGGAGTCTTGGTAATGAACACATCGGCGTTTGTACTCCGCTCTGTAAAACCAGCTGTAAGGAAATTATTTCTGTGCTACAGTGGGGGTACGAGGGCTACAAAGAAAACACAACGCGTGCCAGAAAAACAAATGCCCTGCTCCATCAGAGAGATGAAGAACGATAAAGTGCTCTGTTTATGTGATGCCATCTGAGTTTAAGGAGATTGTGTACCCTTCCCCTTCTAAGCGGGGGGACAAACGTTAGCACATGTACCTACAGATTGCAGTCTTGCATGTGATGCTGCAGTAAAGCTGAAAGTAAGTGATTCAGGAAGGTCTTCTACTTAGCAATAAAAGCTGTGAGAAATAAAACCCACCTCTTCTGGGATGTGTTGTTACCAGTCACAGCTATACACTTCATTGCAGCACACAAAAGTCATTGAATCATGGAACCGTTTAGGTTGGAAAAGACTTTTAAGATCATCAAGTCCAACCATTACCCCAACTGTCCCAAGGCCACCACTAAACCCTGTCTGCAAGCTCCAGATCTCCATGACTGTGAAACATGCCCAGAGCTGATGATTCAACCTCCTCCCCGGACAGCCTGTTCAGGTGCTATTGGAAAATTCAGCTGGGATTGGGTCTTAATTTTTTTATTCCCTAATATTTAAAGAATTGAACAGATGAGGCCCAAGAGGAGGAAAAAGAAGAAGAAACAAAATTTAAAATGTTCCCCAAGTTTGAGTAGAGCTGTTCACAGTGTGAAGGATCTGGAAAGGGGCAGTGGAAACGGATAGTTTGGAAACAGTAGGAATTTTTGTGCCTTCGATTCTCCAGATTCTCTACTGGAGTCCAGTTCTGACCTAGCTGTAGCTGAACTGAGAAGAAAAATCAGCAAAGGGCCTGTGAGGTGAGTGCAAGTTGAAGCAGTATTGGCAGTGATTCCCATTGGTTGGATTCCCTGCATGGAGCTGTGCAAGAGAACTAGCAGAAGTGCCTGCTATGGGAAATTACACATCCTGTCGGCCGGCCGAGCAGGATGAGCCGCTCCGCTGTACATATTTATGGATCTGAGTTCAACCCCCAGGGTAAAAGTGAACAAAGAAGAGACTGTTTTTCTCCGAAAGCATCTGGGCGTAAGTCTTATTTTGCCAGCAAGCATGGTGTTTATGGGCATGTTTTACTGGAAACCTGCTGCTCCTCACGATGTTTCCTGAGCGACTGTCTTAGTGAAACTGCATCTGGAAATGACAAGCCCTCAGCTGTAAATCTGAAAGGCAATGTGCAGCTCTAATAGCTAGCAGACACGGCTCCGCCGGCCTGCTGAACGTCGAGGAGATTTACAAAGACAAAGCTGAGCAAGGAGTAGGTTTGTGAGTGCTTTGTGATCACCTTACACCTCATCCTCTTCAAAGATTATTTTTATTATGGATGTAGAAGGGGTTGTTGCTGCTCTTAGGCAGGGAACCTGTCATGGCTTATAGCATCTGAAATATCTACCCCGTCTAAGCCATGCCTCGTACCATAATATATCGTTTTTTGTTGTTTTGGGGTTTTTTTACCTGAATTGGATCCAGGACAACAAGAGAATAGTGAAAATAACCAGCTTACTAGTAAAAATTATCGTTACTCTGGTTAGCTCCTTATTTTGTGTCCTGCAGGGAGTGTTTGTAAACCTGTATCACCACTAAGCAGATGTGCAAGAGGAAAAGATGAGTTGTTCTCTTCATTATCATGTCCCCTAAGCTGTGAAATCCTGAAAGAAACTGCTGTGGAATCTCAATCTCCTGATGCTTTCAGTGCAGTTGCAAGGAAGCGGTGGTGGGAGAGGAGCAATGGTGATAGACACCCCACATTGCATCAGTATGGACTTGGCTGACAAAGGGAATCATAGAATCACAGAATCATCATGGCTGGAAAGGACCTCCAGGGTCATCGAGTCCAACCTTTTCTCCTAGTATCTAACCGCTAGACCATATCCCTAAGCACTGCATCCTCTTGTTCCTTAAACACCTCCAGGGATGGTGACAACACCACCTCCCTGGGCAATCCATTCCAGCACCTAACCACCCTCTCAGGAAAGAATTTCCTTCTAACATCCAGTCTAAACCTTCCCTGACCCAACTTGAGGCCATTTCCCCTCGTCCTATCATCACTAATTGGAGAGAAGAGACCAACTCCAGCCTTGCTACAACCTCCTTTAAGGTAGTTGTAGAGGGCAAGAAGGTCCCCTCTCAGTCTTCTCTTCTCCAGACTAAACAGCCCCAGCTCCCTCCGCCTCTCCTCATAGGGCATGCCTTCCAGCCCCTTCACCAACTTGGTTGCCCTTCTTTGGACTTGCTCCAGCACCTTAATGTCCTTCCTGTACTGTGGTGACCAAAACTGGACACAGTAGTCGAGGTGCAGTCTCACAAGTGCTGAGTATAGGGGCACAATCACCTTCCTGCTCCTACTGGTCACGTCATTTCTGATACAGTCCAGGATGCCATTGGCCTTCTTGGCCATCTGGGCACACTGCTGGCTCATGTTCAGCCAGCTGTCCATCAACACCCCCAGGTCCTTCTCCACCAGGCAGCTGGTGGAGAAGTGTCATGGCATTGCATCAGATCTTGTCAGGGATAACTAGAGGGGCTAGAGCCAAGGTTTTGGAGTATGAACTGTCATGCAAATTGCACAGAATGGTAACAAAATACACTTGCCCTCTTCAGTATAAAAAAACATACAAAAGGAAGCAGAATCTTTATTTTTTAATTATTTGGTTTTTTCTTTGTTATAACCTTGATTTCACCTTTCAATTTTAAAATAACAACTACTTAAGATTTGAGAAGAGTCAGTAACTCCCTTTTAGTACACATCAGGATGAAACCCTCCCTAAAACCATCTTGTATTAGTCAGGCATGAAGTGCCTAGGTCAAGGTGTATGGTTCTGTTCCTTCACTGCTAATGCTCCTCAGTCTGCTTGTTTGAAGATTAAATTAGCTGCTATTCGTTCAGCTCTTTGAAGATGCACTCAAACTTGTAAGTGCTAACAATTATTAGAGGAATTTTAGTGATTATAGCTTAAAGAAATGGTGTTGCTTTGTATTTGTGCTTGAGCCACGCCAAGCTTTACCTGATGGTCCATGTGAGAACCCCCAGTCCCTGGGTGCCCCTGTGCTAAACTGCCCTTGAACACAATCACCTTAAAGGAACTTTAAGGACCAGTCACTTTGGCTTTAAGGAGTAGCTGTTGTTCTTCACAATCAATAAAAGCTTTTCATTTTGTGAACATTTTTCTTTTCATTCTCTGTCTTTCAAATGTCAAGAAAAATGGGCAACTAGATTTTCCATTTAATTAGTCCATATTAAGAAAGGTGTAAATTTTGGATCCTTATTACAGCCCTCTAGTGGTTGCTCCACTTGTGAGAAGTGTTTATGTAGGAAACTGCCATGGTGCAGGATTGTTTGATTTGGGACATTTAACAGGAAATCAAATGCATCTGTTCTTGGAAGCAGAAAGAGGGAAAGGAGCAACTATCAGCAGCTGGATATGTCTTTCTGCACGGAAATAATTGTAACTTAAATGTACCATGTGGTAGAAATTCTACAGGCAAACCCATGTAAACAGAAAAAGCAGCAAGTGCCACTCTAACCAAATTGCAAGATAACGGGTGTGGACTGAGCAAGCTTCTGAAAAATTAAAGCTGCCACAAGTCTTTTCCATGCAGGGTCACAGTGTCTACAGCTCAGAATTTGAGGATGCTGAAGGATTGCTGCCGATGAGTGTGAGCTATAGCAGACACACAGATAAAGAACATCTTTCATTCCTCAGGACCATAAATCTGCTGCTTCTCATCAGCCACTATATTGCCATTACGGCATTTTTCTCCAACTTCTTTCCTTCCTCCCTAAAGTTCTCTTTCAAAATGAATTCATGACCGATAGAGTCCAAGGCAGCAGAGACACTAACACAGAAGTCATTCAGCAACAATATTGCTGAGATTAGAAAAAGAAGAGCTCAAGATGAGAAAAAAACCCAAATCCACCCCATAACTCATGTCAATAAAATCAGTGTAGGTAAAGACACTGCTATTTTAAGGTGTTTTATACCATGGCTGCCTATTGCCAGAGAAATGGCACAGAAAGGCAATCTTTAATTGAAGCTTAAACTAGTTTTTATAGCCACAAAACTTTACAGTTTGCTTCCTAGCAGCAATTTCAGGATTTTAACCACAAAACTGATAAGTGGGAGCTGCTCAAATAACTAGCCTGTCTCAGCCCTGTGGTTGACTCCATCTGTATTTTCTACACAGGGTTATACCTGGAGCTCTTGCAGTTGTTAAATGGCTAAATAGCAGCTGAAGTGCCTGGCAGACTCTTCAGTCTTTCTCAAGAATAACCATCCCAGAATTTTCTGGGAGGGAAAAGCACTGGTGTGACAGATGAGAGTGTTTCTTCAGCATCTCCTTTCAACCATCCCGATTCTCTGGAGTGCTTACCTGAAGAGAGGGGCTTAGCACAAGTACTCATCCCAAGGAAGAGTCAGGAGAGAGAAGCAAAAATTGCAATGCACAGTCAAGAGATCCTCTGGGGAACTGAGGCTGCTGCGGGAAAAGACAGGATTTGTCACTGACAAAAAAAAACCCAAAATTGTGTGGTTTGGCTCTTTTTTCCTAATCTTGAGCTCTTCTTTTTCTATTAATAACATGAAAATAAATGTTTTGCTCACAGTTATGGAGAAATGAATAAGGACACAATGAGCTGTGCATCCCCTGATCTCCTCTGTAAGTTACCCTTTGGAAAAAGGATGATGTTGGGTAACATATAGACCATGATCAATAAAAACGTGCAATGAACACACTGTGTGATGGATTTTAATATCCTGACACTTATGGGACTTAAATCTCAACTTTCCTAAGACTATGCTGCTGCACAAAGGGCACTGCTGAAGCGCTGGAACGGATCTGCCATTGGCTTCCACAATCATTTTGTGCAACGTCACTTCTACAGACCAATTTCCTTCCTCATGGAGAAGTTAGAGCAGACGGTCATAACTATTTGTTGACCTCACAAAAAACCTGCTTCTCACCAAAACCACTCGAGAATGGTTTGTTCTTTTCAGCAATTGAGGAAACTGAGGTTGTGTTTTGTCAATCTTTACTAAGGAATGGCAAAGCCAAAATGATTTATCCTTTCAGTTCTACAGAACTAAGACTATTTTTCGTATGGAAGTCAGCTTTAATCCATGGATATTTCATAATTCTGTATAAATTTAGGCCAATCATTAGATTTAAAATAATTTAGTGCTTTATTGATTCACCCTCTTGAAAAGGCAATTGGAAAGCTCTGAGTGAATTTGAACTCAGGGCTCCACAGCTTTTTCCTCTGCTCTGCTGTTTCCTTTATTCTCTGTGTTAATTGTGCACCATCACTGTTGTTTGAGCTGCACTGAACCACCAGAAAGCAGCTCGTCACATCCATCTGTGACAGCTCCAGGCTCCAAGGAAACACCCTTTGTGGAAATGCTGATTCTGGGTGGCAGGGGAGAAGTGGGCTGGCAGAAATGACTGTGCATTTTAATTGATGAGAAAACGGGATGGGAATGACAGATAAGGGGTGAGACAGAGAATCTACATTACCCCTTCCTGAGTATCCCCACATGCTTGTGCTTAATCTGTATTTTCAGAGGCTAGAAGTTGATTTTGGACAGTGAAGACATTCATAAGCATCCCTCTTAAAACAGATTATACCTCAACAGGTGTATGGCAACTTACCTATTTTGTGCAGCATATCTTAGCATATCTGGCACGTGAAAACCTACAATGTAATTGAAAAAGTTTGCTTAGGGGTTTTTGTTGTTGTTGTTTTGTCTGGTTCTTCCTGGGGATTAGTGATTTATAGAGTACCTTGTCTGAGACTGTAGAATGCAGAGGAAGAAACCATATACACCATCAACCAAGGAGAATCCTTCTCCACCATGCCAGCGTCTGAATGGGCACGCAAATATAAGTAAATAACCTGAAGTACTGCAGATTTATTCTTAAGTCTGGTATATACAATGTGGTTTTGATTGAATAAAGAATTATGAGCCCTGTTACCTGTCATAAAATGTTACCAGTGTAAATATAAATTGTAGGGATTAATACATGATACATTTCTTCTAACAGTCTTACATCACGCTGCTGAAATTGGAAATAAACTCTGGGTATCAAGAAGAGAATACTGAAAAGAACGTATTTATTTTCTTCTCTGTCACCACTCCAGCAAACAAAAGATAAAGGGAAACCCTTGTGATAAGAGAAGAATCACAAAGCGATGTGGAAGGTTTTCCTGGCTCTTCCAAATTTCATTGGCAACGCCTGACCATCTGTAAAGATAATGCCAGTGTACCACAGTCTTTAGCCTTTCAGTCTGACCCCACTACAAAAGACTCACTTCAACGTAAAACATAAACAAATCTCTTATCTATCCTTCCTATTTTGGAAGTTCGATGAAAACATAACTCTAATAACTGATGTACCAGTAAAAGTGCTGCAAGAAGAAATTTATGATGCATTCATCTGTGGATTCTGTATTTGGACTGGAAATGATTGTATGATAATGGAGTAAATGCTTTGCTAAGTGAATGCAAACTTAAATACTCTATATATCAAATGTAGATGTGCTGAAGAATAAATCTGCAGCACATTAATTTACAGGAAGAAGATTCTTAAATGAAACCTTTAGTAATAATAAGTCCAGGGAAGTGGGCAGTTCATCATTACAGGGCAGGAGGTAAATTCAATATGAGAATATTACATGAGAGACAGAAAAGATTTCCATTGAAAGCAGAGCCTTCAAAATTCGCCTCTCTTGAGTCGTAATCAACTTTTTATGCAGCCTGGAGACACTTCCAGATTTGTTAATGAAAACGGTACCAATTGTAGGTTTATGTGAACAGAGAACCTTGCAGATTCTGTAGAAAAATTTCGTAGAATCATAGAATCATTAGGGATTGGAAGGGACCTCGAAAGATCATCTAGTCCAATCCCCCTGCCACAGTAGGATCACCTACATTTCTTCCACAAGGAGGAGAACACAAGTGAAAAGACATCCTGTGATGGTTCAGTCACCAGGCCATCTGCTCATTAATAATAGACTTGAAAGCTTGCAGTGGTTCACATACATTCCACTCCTACAGTCACTGCCCGCCATTTAAAAGTCAAATGCTACGTAAGGCTTAAGCTGCAAAGCATTGTTCAGTTTTTTAAGAGAAAATATATGTAACTCTATAAGGTGGTTTTGCATGCAAGATCTAATGGAAGTCATCTGAGGTCATGAGGAAACAAAATCCTTCCCACCCAGTTCGCTATGAGACAGCATTTCACTGTGGCTGTTCCTATCATTCCAAGTCAGCTGTAACCCCCATGGTCTTATGAGTTTGGGTAACTTACAAACCAGCTAGCCACTAACAAATTTCTTGTGCCCTTTTCTGTCTTTCTTCTAATTTAACAGGACAAAAATTCATAAAGAGAATCCCCATGCACCCTGTCCAACTTCTTCAAGTTAAACTGCTGAAATGATCTGCTCTCTGGGACTAAAAGAGGGGAAAATAAGTTATTCTACAATGAGAATTGGTCGTGGCCCTGTTAAATGAAATTGCAAGATAGGATGGATTGAGCCCAGTCTCACACTGTTCTCTAAGGTATCCTGCAACATAGCAGAGAACGTTGACTTTCCCAGCAATGCAGGTGGCTTGGCCCTTGGCTGAGATTAAAATATTTTTACTAGTCATGGCATGACCCACCGATACACTGCACAACTGACAATTAAGTTGCACTGTTCCCTTTGAATGTCTCAATTATCAGGAGGGAACCAAGCTGAGATCAGTTTCTTGATTAAATCAGAATATCAAATCATATCACAGAATGGCTCAGGTTGGAAGGGACCTTCAAATGTCATCTAGTCCAATCCTCCTGTGGGAACCAGGGACATCCTCAGCCAGAACAGGTTGCCAAGATTCTTGCCCAGCCTCACCTTCAAGATCTCCAGAGATGGCGCCTCAACTATATCCCTGGGCAACGTGTTCCAGTGTTCAATGCCCCTCCTGTTAAAGAATTTCTTCCTAAGACTTAATTTCAATCTGCCCTTCTCTAATGTGAAACCATTGACCATCATCCTATCACTCCAGGCCTTCGAAAACAGTCCCTCTGCAGCCTTCTGGAGGAGGAGAACACAGGATGGATAACACTGGATGTAGTACAGGGAAGGAGAAGCAGTACTGGTGGATCAACAAACATTACCAAAGCATGTTTTATGTCCTTATTTGCCCCATTTCCTACCAACATTTCTTTTTTCTTTTGAAGGAAATTCTACTTTATGAGACTGACACTCTGGCCTCCAAGAAGTCACATCTGTGCAAAGGGAATTTTAAAACCAGTGGTTTGATTTTGAAATGTAGCAGCCCACAATGAAGTAGTTCACATGAACAAGGTCTCCCTACAACGAGCTGGAGTGGGTTACAGCAAGATAGGCCCAAGCATTCGGATGGATCAGACATTGTTTCACTCGATCTTGCCCAAGCTCTTCTTCTGAAGTTTGGACTGAGGCATTGACATCACTTCAGCTGTGCAACACTGAGTGCAGCAACCTATTTTTACAAAAAGAGACCTTCATTACTAATGACCATCTACCAAAACAAAATGCTTGCTCATCCGCTGATAAGTGCACTGCAGAAAGATGCAGAGCCTCGTGCTGGTTGGCAAATAGTGTTTCTCAATTTGAGGAAACAGGTGGGAAAAAAAGATTGCCAGACAGGTTTGAGAAGCAGAGAACAGACAAGAGTAGCAAGAAAGGTGAGGAAATACCAAGACCTCAACTCCACCCAAACTTCAGGTCACCCACATTCGTTCTCCAATAGATATGGATGAAATAGGCATTCATTCTCCCCAGCTTCTTTCTGTTCTCCTGCCATGCCCTGAAGTGGTGAACTATGGCTGCTGCTCCCACACAGGCTCAGCCAAACTCTCTTAATCTCTCCTGTATGAGGCCTAGAAGATGTCCAAATCCAGCAGAAAAGGTCGTATCCCTTCCTAGGCATGAATCTGAGACTGAGGAAAGACAGCAATCCTCAAAACAACAGCCAAGAAAAGAGCTGAAAAATAAACTCTTTTTCTCTGTTTCACACATACAGAGAAAGAGAAAAAGAAAGAAAGGGGAGGGTGCTATAGAAATAAGAGCAGGAAGCTAGAAAAGGATAAAGAATGTAGAAATCTGGTAAAAAAATATATGGAATGGAAAAATTCTCTCCCTGCACCTACAGTCTATCAAGAAGGGCTTTTGAAAGCTTAACTCTGGCAGACAAGCTTAATAAGAATGGAAAAGATAAAATTAACTCAAGAAGGATTTTAAGAGTCTCCAGTTAATTTTCCAAAAGAGAAGTGAAAAACTGAGGGGCAAATGTTGATCAGAGTCCCAGCGCCATGCCAGAGGCATGCTATCCATACGCCTGTTCTCTGTCCTCTCCCCAACTCTTTCCAGTTGCTTTTCTGAACCTACAGTCGCAATCCCTGGGGGAAGAGGTGTGCTGTCATCCCTGTGACAGCAGCGCTCACATAATTCTTTCCTGAATATTTTTTTTTGGTAACGCTACATTGAGAAACCTATTACCCTGTTTAATCACAAAAGAGAGCGGAACACGGCAGAGATGATCCCTTTGGTGTCCAAATGTTCTGTCGAGATTGCTGTTATTTCCCTGTTAATAAATGACTTGTTTTGGATTCTTGAAAGAAAAACTCTTTTAGGAAACTCATGTACTGTGCTCGTCGCCAGCACCTTTTATCACACAGCAGACTTCAGCAATCTGTAGTTAAAAAGAAAAATTTGCAGTAACTCACCATGAACCACTTATGGATTCCACCCGAACTGGAGTCATTATCAAGCCTGCACAGAGCTGTTCTGTAGGTTAACTCGTTGATGATTTGCTTTACCCTAAGCCTACAGTGCACAGGATAAAAGCCTTTTCTTATTTACAGCTTTTTCCTACCAGTTTCTTCTATTTTTCTTTCTCTCCTTCCATTTTGCTGAGCTCTCTCCAAGAGCCAAGTCTTCCAGAGAATAATTTCCACCCTATAACTTGCATGTATTTGCACTTTTAGAAGCGATTCCTGACATTCTCGTGCTCAGGTGGGAGGAAATGAGTGATGGGGAGATTAAGGGCTCTTCAAGGTATCTGAGTCATTTTGAAAAACCTAAACCAACCACAACTAGTCACCAAGGACTTTGCTGGCACCCAAGCAGTTCATATTGCAGACTCTTCAAAATGGTCCTCCACCCCTCTCAAGCCACAAGGTCCCCACTGATTTAAGTTGAGCAGGATCGATCCTGTTATGCTAAAGCATGTGCCAGAAATCTGTCAGGAACTAATAGTCCAGACATTTGAGAGCAAGACTTCATTCCCTGGATGAATACAAGCTTGTACCTGACAGAAACAGGAGGCTTGCCTTCAGAGAGGGCTTTTCTGATAAACTCACCCATAGGTACCAACGAGCATGAGAATTTCTGTTTTAAGCAACAAATTCTCAGCCTCATTTGCACCTTCCCGCCGCTTTGCTGTGTGATGCCAACATCTCCCTAGTTCCTATATTGCCAAATTGCTTTTCATAACGCAGGGTGGGGCTGACGTGTCCGTCAGAGTCTTTGTGGAGGAAGAAGTGGGGTTTCTCTATAAAGTGATTTTTCAAAGGCGTCTTCATAAAAAAAATATGTCAGAGAACCAGGAAAAATATTTGAATGAGAAGGAGCATGTTCATAAAAACAAACCACTTCTAATGGCACACAGTGGCCAACAACAACAGTGGCCAAAGCTTGGGGCTGCGACGGTGCTGCAGAGCAAACAGCTCCTTTCCTAATGACTGCGAGCCCGCAATGAACACAGTTTTGAGTGAGGAATTTGAGACTATAGCCATGCAACGTTATTAGCTTTCATCAGGCCCTCTCTGGCTTATTCATGGAACCTGGACAGATCCCAGAGGCATGGTTTCTCAGCCCTCATTAAGCTTTGCAAAATGAGTCTCTCTTACTTGGAAATACCTAGTTGGCAGGGATTCTCTCTTCTCTCTCTTCTTTCAGCAGGTGTTTTGTTGCAATATTCAGGGTTCATATTGGGCCAGATCCTTTTCCAAGGGAAGGGCTGGGCTAGGCTTACAGATAGACTTGAGAAAGAGCAAAGAGAAGGCTGCTCATGCCCTTATGATTTCTTACAGCTGCATGTATACACCAGCTGAAAACATCATCAGAAAATTAAGTTTGCACTCAAACACCATCAGGACCACCTTTGTCATTGCCCTTGCTCTCCCCAACACACCTACAGCGACAGACTCTCACTTACCAGAGTGGAAAGAGACCAGGCAGAGACCTGTGAAAATGACCCTGATCTTTCAAATAAAGAGCTCACTTCCTCCAAACCCTAATCAAACAGAAATATCAATTGTGTAACAATCCAGCCACTAAAGTCTTTTATTTAAAATACACAAACCTTCTTACAACACTTATCATGAGCATGAAGCGAAATTCATATGGATGAACTGGCAGAGTCTTTCAAGTTTCTGGTTCTATGTTCAACTCACTCAAATTGGCTAAGTAGGGCCATTCCTTTCTAAAGTTGAGATGGGAAGTCTCTTGACTCAGGCTGAGCTCAAGCTGGGCTGACTTGTGTGAGCAATGCATTTTCCGACAGAAAAACGGAGCCACTGAGGTCAGGAATGCTTCCTGCTTTAAAGAATGGGTAATGTGCCATATGACAGCCATCTTGTGGTAGGATGACAGCTTGTTGACTTCAACTCTTTCATGGTCCTTTAAAGTATTTCCCAAAGGACCTGATGGAGTGGGTCCAGAGGAGGCCAAGAAAATGATCAAGGGAGTAGAGGATCTCTCCTACAAGCAGAGGCTGAGGGAGCTGGGGTTGTTCACCCTAGAGAAGAGCAGGCTCTGAGGGGACCGGATAGCAACCTTCCAGTCCCTGAAGGCTGCAGAGGGACTGTTTACAAAGACCTGGAGTGATAGGACAAAGGTTTCACATTAGAGAAGGGAAGATTGAAATGGGCTGTTGGGGAGAAGTTCTTTAGCAGGACCAGGGTTGAATCGTGGAACAGGTTGCACAGGGACAGATGTGAGGTCCCATCCGTGGAGATCTGGCAACCTGCTCTAGTTGAGGATGTCCCTGCTTCCTGCAGGAGGGTTAGACTAGATGACCTTTAGTGGTGTCTCCCAACCCGGGTCATTCTATGATTCTACCTCGTCACATTTGGGTTTACCAATTTTTTTCTACTGCAGAGGGAAATCAGATATTACTCAGTAAACTTGCAAGGTGATTTCCATAGCAGCAGTTCTTTTCCTGTCTTACTCTTTATGCTTATCTGAGGTAATTTTTCTTACTAAATCTGCCATTATTGCTTCTTTTTCTGTCAGACTAGGTAAAGAAATATCTTTGATCCCATGCTGTGCTCATAACAGTGGCTTTGCCTAAAGCAACAGTGCACGGAGGAAAACAAATCAGCAATTACATTGCTGACAGGAACTCAGATTTTTAAAAAATTAATATATGAGGGGTTTTTGAGGTTTTTAGCAACTTCTTTATTCCCTCAAGGTTTTAAATGCATTGGCTACTAAAAGCCTGAGCTTTTGGTATATTTTTTTGTAGGTAAAGGACAGACAAACCTCAAAACTGTGATGTTAATGGGAGATTCAGTTGGTTCTGAACCAAGGTTTAGGGTTGTGCCTCACGGATATCTTACAGCACAGGCAACTCTGTCCCAACTAGTGACACAAAATATCCAAAATAAAGCAGTAGTATGGCACAAGTGTGCAATTTCTTGTTCTTTGAAAAACCACTAAGAGATCAGCCAGTTAGCATCTTTAACAAACATACAATTATGGTTTCTTTTGGGGGGCATTCTCTTCAGTTTTGTAAAAACAAAAATGAATTACCTAAATTGGACTCAAAAGACTCTAAATGTTACTGTTAATTCTGGTCTATTCCCCTTTTCTGCTGGCAGGACTAGAGAGTTGGGAATTTGCTATGTCTCAATGGAAAGTTTGAGATTAGACAGTTATCATTAGGCCATACCAAGAAAACCACTTGTTCTCAACATACTTTCCCTTCCATAAACCAGGGAGCCAGAACATTTCCATAGAAAAAGGAAGAGGAAATAAATGAAATTCATATAAACCACCAAATGTTTTTGGTCAGACCTCAACTATTTTCAAAATCTTCATGGGGAGGTAGGGATTCTGCTTCAAATTAGGGAGATGTCCAAGCTGCACATATATCAGATTGGGATCTGCCACCTTCTTGGAAGAAGATGCTGCAATCTCAGGGTAATGCAGTTTATTGCAGAAACAGAAAGCATGTGCATAGATTGAACATACATACAAGCAAGGAACACAGGTGCTTGCTCTGGAAGCTTGTCTGCACTCTTCTCCTTGACACCTTTGAATCTGTTTGAAAACTGCTGACTGGACCAAGGCTGACTGGCTCAGCCACAATTCCTTCTTTTCTATGAATCATGGATTTTATACAGCGTATCTAGACCCAGCTAGTTCCCCTTATTGAAACTTGTTGCTATTCCCATTATTCTGTGATGGTGAATAGCTGAACTACTGCTGAACTTATCATCAGTCTGCCTTCAACTCTGATAAGAAGACCCTACTGTGGTGCCACAGACATCCCTGGTACAACCCTCATCGATAGGTGTTGCTGGTTACCAAGGTAAATACTGTACAGGACAAATCATCAGCATTTGGAATCTTTAGGAGTTTGGCACATAAACATTGATATAATGCATAACATTAAATTCTCAGCAGTGGTAGACACGTCTCTAAATAGTGCTGTGAACAAAGCCACATCTGATCAGCAATAATGATGAATAAATCATGAAGGTAGGACTTAATTCAGAAAGTAACACTCATGGAATTCTCCTAGGCAGGTTGTGAATTACTCAAATACACACTGGTCCAAACAAGGGGTTTGTAGCACTGGCCAAGTATCCTGAATTCAGGCTGTCTTGGGTTTTAACCAAATCAAGCACAGTCCCTTCACTGAACAAGCATGCTAAGGGCTTTCCTGTAAATTTTCCACTGCCAAACATAATGTTAATATGGATTAGTTCATCCTAATTATTGGAATGAATTCTCTTTTTTCTCTAGACCTGGTATTAACCTTTAGAACTTTCCTATTTGCTATTCTGCTCCTTTGCAGACTGGATTCTGGGCGGTTTTCTTGGACAGACTTGAAATAAAGTAACCTACTGTAATCCAAAATTTTCTCTTACCTGACTGCATGATGCATGACAGGAGCAAGACCGAGGTGCCCCAGAACTGCCATTCTTCATTGTTCCCCCTCCTTTGTTTCCTCAGCAGCCTTGTAATCCACGATCAAATCCCTATTGAGACCCTTTCTTATGCAGTTCACAAGTCCACCTCTAAAGTTTGTCTGAAGCTCTGGCTCAAATAGCTAATTAGAGATCTTACCTTTTATAGTCCCCTGTACCCTTTAGTTAGCTGATCCCTAATCAGCTTTGCCTATTTGAATTCTCTCCTACATGCTCTATTCCAACTCAAGTGACATTTTGTCAGGCTGGTCAGCTGCTTTACCTTCCTTTCAGCTGGCCTTGACAGTTTGATCACATAGTCAAAACACAATTACTCTGCAGGCAACAACCACAACCTTTCCACTGCGTATTTTGTCCCAAAAAATAACATATTGAGAAAGAAAGGCTTTGAAAAACTTGCGAGAAGGAGCGAGCTTTTTCACTTCATTAAAAAGTGAAATGTTGAAAAAACAAACAAGAAAATTCTTGTCGTAAACTCATTTTCAGTTCAGACAACAAGAGTCCTTTCAAAATATTAGTTAGTTTTACACCTGCATCAAGACTAGCTCATAAAGGAAGAGCTCTAAAACTGGACTCGATTGGAGCAGCTTGCTTTCTGGTTCCTGTTTTTAGAGAAAGTTTCTACCAGTGTCTGGTATACGAGGGAAAACAAAGATATCAGCACAACTTCCTAGTGACGTTTAGCTTTTCTCACATCAGCACGAAGGAGAGGGCAACTGAATTTTGTTTTCCCACACTGTTAAAGGTTAGCAAGCCACCTATTCCACTGCAGTAGAACATCAGAAAATGTGAGTTAAATATTTAGAGCAATTGGTCTGCATCACTTCTGCAGAGGAATGAGATTAAACCTCTATTAAAACATCCACTATCCTATATTTGCTAGACAAGGACAGACCTTTCAGACAATTGACTTCATCTACACAGATTAGTGGCAAAGGATGTTAAAAGGTCATTTTAAAAGGAGTCCCTCTGGGCCATTTGGGCTTGAGTAGTCCTGCCCACATCTTATTTGCTATGGTCCAGTGCTTTTAGGTAGATATGAAAAGAGCTTTGTGTAGAGTCCATATTAAGATATCTCTGCATGACCTCACTTCACTTTTTTTGGAGACTCTGGAAAGGTCTTGTCTTTGTGGCAAAGGTCAAATGGGAAACATCTTGAAAAGAGCTACTGAAGCAACAAGGGAATGTGAATCTTTGTGCTCTTCTGCTCTCAGCCATGAAGCTACTGTACCTTATGAATAAGTCCATGGTTCTTTGTCCTTTTGAGATGATTTATTTTTTAAAAAACCCTCTGAAAGCTCTCTTTATTTTCAGTTTGAATTGTATCATTAAGGGAGGAGGTGAGTGCACACTTCAAATATTTTCATTGGAGTCACCTTTGTTAGTTGAGGGGACTGATCTGTATTTACCAGAGATGAAATACAGGGCTGTGAAACATAATCACAGAGAATGTATTGGAATTTGAAAATGACAGTTGTCCTAGAAAAGATCCTTTTGAGTTACATTTGATTATAGAAGTCTGACAGTTCAAGAGGGTTAGGGGTCATATGTGAAAGTTCTAATACTGCATTTCCATTCTCTTGTAACATCTGAGACAAGTAGAAAAAGAGACAAATCCCTTTAAGTCTGCCCAGCATCACAAGTTTTACTAGCATGTTACGTTTTTTTTTATCGTTTGTCATCTGATTGTCTTGATACGCCCTCACGTCAATTGTGTTTCAGAACAAGTGGTAGTTTCTCTGTTACAACTGTTGTTACAGTTCTACTCTCAATTTCAGAAGAAACCCTCTGAACCTCATTGAGATAAGCAAGAGGTAATGTGTCTCACACAAAGCAGCATCACATTTGTAGGAAACACACTGCTATTAAAGATACCTCAAAGATGTCTGTTATGGAAACAAGAAAACCAACAGCACTTCAATCCCTTGACCTCTGGAAATACTAAAGGTAAGAAATACTGTCAAGCAATTCTCTACACAGAAGAAAGCTGCTATTGCGCTGACCAATGACTTTCTGAGCCAACTAGATACTCACAAGTCTATGGGGGCAGATGGGATCCACCCAAGAGTGATGAGGGAGCTGGTAGAGGAACTTGTCAAGCCTCTCTCTATCATCTATCAGTAATCCTGGTCAACGGGGGAGGTCCCAGATGACTGGAGACTTGCCAATGTGACACCCATCTACAAGAAGGGCAGGAAGGATGATCCGGGGAACTACAGGCCTGTCAGCCTGACCTCAGTACCGTGGAAGGTAATGAAACAGTTAATCTTGGGGGTGATCAAACGGCAAGTGCAGGACAATGGGGGGATCAGGCCCAGCCAGCATGGGTTTATGAAGGGCAAGTCCTGTTTAACCAACCTGATCTCCTTCTATGATCAGGTGACNGAAGGACCTGGGGGTGTTGATGGACAGCTGGCTGAACATGAGCCAGCAGTGTGCCCAGGTGGCCAAGAAGGCCAATGGCATCCTGGCCTGTATCAGAAATTGCGTGACCAGTAGGAGTAGGAAGGTGATTGTGCCCCTGTACTGGGCATTTGTGAGACCGCACCTCAACTACTGTGTCCAGTTTTGGTCACCACAGTACAGGAAGGACATTGAGGTGCTGGAACGAGTCCGAAGAAAGGCAACCAAGTTAGTAAAGGGGCTGGAGGACATGCCCTATGAGGAGAGGCGGAGGGAGCTGGGGCTGTTTAGTCTGGAGAAGAGAAGACTGAGAGGGGACCTTCTTGCCCTCTACAACTACCTTAAAGGAGGTTGTAGCAAGGCTGGAGTTGGTCTCTTCTCTCCAATTAGTAATGATAGGACGAGGGGAAATGGCCTCAAGTTGCATCAGAGAAGGTTTAGACTGGATGTTAGAAGGAAATTCTTTACTGAGAGGGTGATTAGATGCTGGAATTGAATACTCATGGAGGTGGTGATGTCACCATGCCTGGAGGTGTTTAAGGAACAAGTGGATGCAACACTTCGGAAGTCTATGGGGGCTTAGATACTAAGAGAAAAGGTTGGACTCAATGACCCTGGAGGTCCTTTCCAGTGATGATTCTGTGATTCTATGATTCTATGATTCTATGATTCTATGAAACACTGTCCTCCCATGGCCAAGTATCACTTCACTATCACTGGAGGCTTCATTTGAAGGCTTAAGCAGAACCAACTAAACCTGGTTGTGCCAAGTAATTAATAGATTGAGAAATATCTCTATGAAAGGAAGAGATCTCTTTTGAAGTCATATTTCTGTATCTTTCAAACAAAACCTTGGAATCACATGAAGAGCAGGCAGCCATTTGAAACATACAGGGCAGGTCTCTGGTGATTTCCATTGTGTCCAATTTAGGTAAACAGCAGGAATTACGATTTCCATTTTGTAATGCACAGAGAATACTGGTTTACTCGATGTAATGTCAAATTAAAGCTCTATGAAATTTAGTATTCCTAGAAATACATCAGGAAAATGAACTCATCTCAAGAATCAAGCTGAAAAAACACCATCTTCTGGCTTCTAAGGATCTGCATGTGCCAACAATTCAACTTCTTTTTTTGACTGTAAGAACCGGGACATGCCTATGGAGTGTAATATGACCATAATGTTATCTAACAGAAGTCCACAGAACACATGAAACATTTGTCTTCTAGTCCCTAGGTGAACACATTATCATTTTCTTCTCGTCACTCAACACTGAGCATGTTAGATAACAACCTATAATAAGAATTTAATAGAATGGCTTCTCCAGTCAATATCGGGATGAAGATTGAGATTTTGCTAATGGGAACTGAGTAGCCAAATCCCTTGGGCACCGTAGAAGATCATATCAGCCTTAAAATTCAGCCAAGCAAAAAATTATGTCAACATCATTTTAATATTGGAAAGCAGTCATTGCCTTCACTACCCTAAAACTGAAAATTATCAGCTAGAAAGATGTTTTTAATAGAATAATTTTATGAGAAACATGTTTTATTTTTTAAAACTCAACAAGAACTTTTAAATAAATATTTTCCCTATTCACCTAATAGCACTTCAAGATTTTTGAACATAATTCCTTTTTCCATCTTGTTAATAAAAGGAAAAGGGAAAAGAAACAAAGTAAAATAATCTGGGGTTATTTATTTTGATTTTTAGCCTTTGTCTTTAGACTCATTTAGTCCCAGTAAATGTGCAAACTTGAAGAGTTTCACAAAGACGATGCTAGAAAAGAGGTTTATTGGCTGTCTTACCACCTCCATCACACCATGTCTGGGTGCATCAAGAAGCATCAGTTTAACTCAAGAGAAGCATGCCAAAAAAATTACCCTCTTTTTCTTGGGAAGAGAATACAGCTCTGCTGTCAGTATTTGGAGGGTCAGTCTGCCTGAGGCTGTATCAAGGCTACTCAGGTAGCAGCTTCAGTGTGCAATTAGTTACTAAAGGATTGTAGATCCGGTCATTGACTCTAGGCATCCATGAGGAACCAAACACCCTCTTCACCTCTTTGATCTGGTCTTTAATAATAAGCAGGTGGTGATAGGACAGTCTCAACTATTGTTGCCTTTCCCTATACAACAATCGGTCACTTTAACAGAATCCGATCTGATAAACCAACTTTTATCCTCAACTTTTCGGGTTCAGTTAACTCGCAATAATGAAAACCATCCCAGCAGCTTAAAACCAGTCAGGAATGATCTTTCATGTACAGTATCAGCTGATTCTTAGGAAATTAACTGTAATTATTTAAAAGAGCTCTCCAGGCAAATATATGTAAAGAACTGATTTTAAGAGTACCAGGGATGTGGAACAAGGAGCATAAACTGATCTTTGTGAATTTAAAGGCCACTCCACACGATATCACTTCCCTTTATTGAGAGATGTGAAATAACATCTCACTCTAGGTATTTTAATAATGGTCTGATGCATTGGCAGTTGTGAAACTGGAAAATTTGAAATTATTTGGATGCGTTTTTATGAAAGTAAGCATCACCCAAAGAATCTGTCAGTATCTATATTTAGTTTTCTTGTATGATACAGAAACAATAGGTTTTCTATTCTATTCTAACACATAAATTCATACTATAGTGCATATCACTCTACTTACATGAGATTTGGTTGAAGCTTCACGTCTAGAAATACAAACACCTCGGTGGGAACACAGTGTATTCCTGAAAGAGCTTATGGTATAAATGGGATGAAAAGCACAAGTGATGGGCAAAAGTAGGCAGCCTTGTTGGTTCACTTCATGATCTGGAATTTGGGCACCAAAGGAGCAAAAAATATTCCCTATGACACCAAGACACTCTCAACAGAACTAAGAATCAAATCAGAGCTCCTAAACTTCAGTCTTGTGCTCTAACCACACAATCAAAAATGCCTGTAAAATATTAAAGGTTTAGCAGGAGAAGATGTTGTGACTTAAGATGAACTGATACTAATACAATAATTGAGTTGATTTTGCATATTTGACAGCAGGACTGTTCAGGGAGTGAGTGACTACACCCATAAAAACACTGTCCGCATGTATTTCCGATGCCTCTTTTTAAATCACATGCTTAAAAAGACATATTTTTGTTCCACTGACCTTCCTGAAGGTCACTGAGTGCTGATGTGTTATTGTTGACTGGTTAAGTGTGTGCAGAGAGAGAACCAAATAGATTTTAGACTGATGACCACAAGAAACAAGATGCTTGAAACAGCTTTGGTTCTGGAAAAGAAAAAAAAAAAAAACCAACTAAACTAAAAGGTTACAACTATAATCTTAATTTTTCCCTATGCAGGTACTGATGGGGGGTCAACATCTTTCTACTCCCACTTTCTTATACAACAATCACAGTCCTGTAAGCTGTCCCCAAATCACTGCTTGTGGAGAACATGAAGACCACTTGGATAGCAGCTCTGTGGAAAAAGACCTGGGAGTACTAGTGGATAAAAAGCTGGCCAGGAGCCACCAGCGTGCAACAGCAGCCCAGAAGGCCAACTGCAGCCTGGGCTGCATCAGAAGTGTGGCCCTAGTGAGACTTCATCTTGAATCCTGCATCCATCTCTGAAGCCCCCAATAGAAGGATGTAGATGGTTAGGAACATGTCCAGAGGAGGCCGTGAAAATGATCAGAGGGCTGGACAACCTCTTTTGTGAGTACAAGCTGAGAGAGTTGTGGCTGTTCAGCTTGAAGAAGAGAAGACTCCAAGGGATCTTATAGTGACCTCCCAGTCCCTGAAAGGGACTGTCAGAAGGCTGGGGAAGACTGAGGGAACAATAGGACAAGAGGTCGTGGTTTGAAGTCAGAAAAGGGCAAATTTAGGCCAGAAATCAGGAAAAAGTTATTGAATCTGAGGGTAGAGAATCCCTGGAACAGACTGCCCAGAGAGGTGGTGGAGGCTCCATCACTGGAGATGTTCAAGGACAGCCTGGATGAGGCTCTGGGAAATCTGGTCTGATGAGTGATGGCCCTGCTTGTTATAGCGGGGTTGGACTAGATGACATTTGGAGGTCCCTTCCTCTATGACTCTATGATTCTACAACTCTATATTTTAGCAATTAAATAATATATTAGAATAACATATGAGAGTCTGTGTGGTATCAAACATTACAACAGTTGTTTTTCAAGTGGTCAGTCCCTCAGCAAAGCCTTCTCCCTTACAAGTCAGAGGGGCTGCAAGTCTTGCTGTGAGGAGAAGTTTAATATTGTCCTCTGACTTTAACGCTTAACTGAGAGATTTCTTCGTCAAGTGATTTGGGGCAATTTAAGCAGAACTCAGCACAGAATTAGATAAGTTTCTGAAGGGTCCAGAGGTAGCAACCATAAATCACTGCAGCACGCAGTGGCTGATGGGCCACCAAGGCATTGCCATGAGCAGGAAAGGAAACAAGTCTGGTTTGCTCTTCAGCCTCAGCAAATCATTAAAAGTTCAGAAAAGTGATCTCTCCTTGAAAAAAAAAAAAAAAAATCTATCCTAATCCTCTCCCTTGTGCCAAAGTTGGTGTCAAATAAGTCTATTTTCCAATTAGCAGAGACAAGCTACCCACTGATGTCAAACATCTTCCTATGATGAACTCAAGTCCCTAATAGCAGGAAACAGGACTAGGGAATGCATACAGCACATTTTAATCAAAGCCTAATACAGGTCCTTATTGATAACAGTTAATTTTTCTAAGCAGTATCAAGACATTTAATAAAACTTCTTACTCTTTCCTTCAACAGTAACCATAGCTTAAAGACAAAAATTATTAAACTTGTCACAGAACTGTTTGATGGATTTAATACATTAACTTCTTTTGCATCTAAACTGACTCCAGGAGGAGAAACAATGTGATCTGACATTGTTGTAACCCCAGCCTTCCCCAAATCTCTCCAAAACTTTGCCCTTCATAAAAGCAACAGATATTGTCACTTCTCATCCTTTTTTTTTTTTTTCCTCTTCGAGATCTGCTGGATTTCCTGGCACAAAGTTTTGTTTTGTGATTTCCTTTAGTACTTTTCCCAAAAACAAATGTTCCCCTGTTATGCTTACCACTCCTATTTATTTCTTTATTTATTTGTTTTCCATGTTCTTTTGATGAATGACTACACTTTGACACCCTGACTTCATTTTGTCTCTATTCTCTAGTGATTATAGTTCTCAAAAGCCTTTTGAAACTGCTTTCCTTGTGCAATGCTGTACACGATCTCTCAAAAACATTAATAACTGATGCAGCCAGATTGTCCTTAGTTGAATTCGTGATGATTAAACATCACTGCAATTAAGACTTCTAGATCATTTGTGTTGACCACATTTTACATCAAATTTAAGGAGATATTTTTGAAAAATATTTATATACCCCTTAAATCACAAGCTGTGCTTTGACTGTATAGGAGACATTAAAACATTCCGAGAGTGTGTCATTCGAACTTACTCTCACACTCATGGAATCACGGGTACCTGCATGTGGACACAGGAGTACAGAGTCTTGTCCAGCTGTGATTGCTGCTGCACTATCAAAATTTATTAAAGGGAAATACGTGCTCTCAGTCTGACCATGAATTCTTAACTAACGTTGTAAGCTACTAGTTTCTTCTCTGGAAGAAGAAAGGAAAGTTGCTTTTGGCAGTTGTTCTTAATTCTTGTTTTATTGAGGCCCAGTGTCCTAAAATGCAAAAGTATTTCTTGCTCCTTCCTCCTTTGATTACACAGTAACCTATATTACATCCACATTTGCATCTTCTCCCCTAGCCCGTATCAAATGTTACGGCTGAAATACATCTCTGACAGAGATCTAGACTCTCAGCCTTTTAAAGTGAATTATTAGTCAACGCTTCTTACTTTTGTGGAAAGGGAGGCAGTTTGGTATTTGACATGTGGCAGTCATTTAAAGCACTATCAACTTCTCATCCAGAGCACTACACGTATCTGATTAGCTTTCCGTATTTGTCTTGGTCTGAAAATGCCACCTTACTGCTTTTCTTGGCAAAAATAAACACATACAGTCTTTTGGGTGGGGTGAGATTTTGACTGCTAGATTTGCCCTATACTTTGTACTAAACCAGATCCATAAGAACTATTTAATGTGCAAAATCTGTTGTTTATACAGATCTGCAGCTGGTTCTCTCCCAGTTGCTCGAGAGTGATATCTAAACATGAAATAATCTCTGTATAAACTGTGGGTCTGTAAAATATGTAAGACCTCTGTGTTTGCTCAGTCCAGATCGCCTGCTGAAACTGAAGGTTATGCTTGGGTGATAACCATCAGATGTCAGCTCAGAATGGAATCCAAATTCCTCTAGTGTTTAATTATGCTCAAGGCACGAGGATGGGGACAGGTTGGGTAGAATTTTCACCAGCACATGCAAAAACTAACTCATGCTAACCATGCTTCCTTTGGTTCTGCGGAGGTCAAGTCAAGGGGAAGTAGAGGCAAGAGGAATTAGAGTCAAGGGGAAGTAGAGTCAAGGGGAAGTAGGATCAAAGGGAAGTAAACAACTTTGGAATTAATACCTAATTATGAGACTGCACCCTTTGAATCATTAGAACTGCAATCAGGAGCAATGATTCTGTTCTACTTAAACAGAGAGATGATCTTGCTCTAATGATTAACTGTTGTTGAAGGGGAAGGCAAGGTAAGGCTAAAACATCTTTTCAAAAAACCTTGGGCAACAAAATACATGGCTACTCAAATGACACAGCCTGTCACACAAAAGAGATTGTTTTCAGTGCAAAAAAAGGAGCTACGACGGGTGTCATTTTGGTTCTGGCATGAGGTAATTTCACAATGTGTTATCAAACCCCACTCTGCCATGGCACTGGGGGTTTGGAGGGTCAGTCTGAGGGTTACAGAAACATATTAGTTACATCAACTTTTTAAAAAGCATTTTTTAATGGGAAGAGACTGCCACAGGCAACTTACACAAAGTAGTACCAGAAAATAATGATGGATACGACTGGTTTTAATGTCTGCTTTATAGGAAAACGGACCAGAGAGGTCAGCAGGTCATTTTTGGCAAAGTGATTGTTTCAGGCATTTCAATTTCAATGCTTTCAGTCTGGAATAACCACAACTATTGCACCTCTGCTTCAGCTGCTTAGATTACCACTTACTAGAGCATGTGCTCTGCTCTTTAGTAGAGTTCAGTGACCACACGTAACATTTACAGCCTGGGAAAATCAATCCTTTCCTTTCTGATCCTTTCCATACTCATCTTCAAGCTCCAAAGACTAGGCTTTCTGAATTAGATACCACTGAATAAAACACAGAGGCTGATCTCAGGAGGAAGATACTCCATAAATGAACATGCCAGTGCAGTACTGCGCAGTGGAGTAGTTCCCTGTGTAACAAGCTCCAATGTGAAATTCGTTTTCCCCTCCAAGTTACCGTGAGACTGGTGCCTTGTCCTCAGAGTCTTACCCTCTGAAACCACAACTGACCAGGACTATGTCCACTACAAGCAATGAAAATATGTGCTGGGACACTGGGTTAGCTCAGACTTGCCAGTATGGTCTTGTAGAAGTTGAACACACATTTCTAAATTAATTGATATGATAAAAATTGAGAAGCTTTGATGTTTTATCACTCTTTGACTCTTCAAAGTTTCTTTTTTTCCTCCTTGACTGTTCAAAGAAACGGATTGTAGCTGTCCTAATTAAGACCTTCAACTCAATTTGCATCAATCTTCTCTCCCAAATCCCATCACTCCAATCCTCTCTGTGTCCTTTCTGTACTTAATTCCTTTCATATTAAATGACTGCAAAATACTTACTCTGTGTTATTTGGAATAGATGTGGTTTAGCCCCAAACCACAGAACTTGTTGGGTCAGTGGTGTTAACGCCTGGGTGCGAGGGTGTGTCTGAAGGGGAGAGGCTGCTCTCTCCAAAAGCCAGAGTAACTCCTCTGAAAAGCTGCTAAACAACTCTAGCTTCATCATTTCTATCAGCTTTTGGTCAACCCCTTCACCCAGGATTGCATGAGGTCTCTATTAAGTCCCCTGGGGTAAGGCAATGTACATGCTGTCCTTTCTGTAGCAACAATAAATACTAAATATGAATAAATAATAGGTATTATTGCTTGCCTTTACTACTGAAACAGGATTTATCTCCACAAAACTACATGAGTCCATAGTTGCAAACCTTTTGGATAAGATATTGATGTCTCTCCCAGTTACCTTTTCCTCAACTGCTGGAGCGATTTGAGGAAGAAGGAAGCTGAAAAGAGCAAAGTTTTGCTTCAATTTCCTAGTCACGTTTAGATTTAAGGTTATTTGGGTGACGATAACTATACGGGTAACTACATATAATGATATTAGATCATATATTATCACATATAATATAGAATCATAAAATCATAGAATCACTACGGATTGGAAGGGACCTTGAAAGATCATCTAGTCCAATCCGCCTGCAACAATATCATAGATAATATGTGCCTATATTATAAGGTTAACAATTTTTTTGCTTTTCCTAAAAGGTTCTGAGGTTACCATTCATAGGATTTGAAATACTACAGCACTTTCTTAAGAATTCATGTAGGAGAAAGAAGGGCTGAGTCAATCAATAAATTGTCTCAAACCTAAAAAGAGAAGGGAAGGATATGTCAAAACTAACCTAAAGAATTTTGGGATCAGGTAGATTATTTTCTTTGGGAATGAGAGGGTCAAGATTACAGCTGAGTTCTCTCTTTGGGGCTTTTGAATCACATCAGGGGGTTAATTTGGAATTTTCACTTCTCCTCCTCAGCCAGCAGCTGGCACAATTTCCACCAACAGAAACATACAATGAAATTTAAGATAAAAATTAAAATAGAAGATCAACCATGACTATCAACAACGTTGCAAACACAGTAACAGAGGTGTTCAGTACTTGGGTCAGAGAGAGAGAGAAATCCCCTGGCATGTGCCTGCTGGGACATCTGCTCCAGCTGCCGCAGCCTCTCCTTTGTGAGTGAGGCTCTACCTCTCATCCTCTCAACCCCTGAGGTGCAAGCAACCCTTCATCCTCCATCCAGTGATCAGTGCCTGCTAAGAGGAGACCAAGCCATCTGCAGCCCTTCTGCAGGCTGCGCTTTGACAAGTGCTCATCCCTCACAATGGACTCCTGATTTCCCAGAGAGTCTCTGGCACCCATTCAGCCATCCTGCTGCAGTGTACTGAATTTTCACAAGTGCTTGGCCATCAGCAGTTCCTGTTAACATTAAGCATGTCCGGGTGTTCATCTGCAGCTGCTGCCTCTTTTGCAGGCCTTTTAAGCATCTCCTTTCCCAGTGCCTGTGTCAGCACAATGACCTCTTTCAAATTGTCAGAGTCATCCCTAGGAGGTAAAGTCACACCAGAGAGGAGCTGGCTCAGCCAGCTTGAGGGGACTGCACTCCCTCGCTGGGATCCAGCACAAACCCAGCTGCAGAGGATCTCACCAGCTCCCTCATAACAACCTGTTCTGGGAGGCAGGAGATCTCAGGACTCACCTCTCTGCATTGTGAATGAGGACAAGTGGGTGTGTTTGGGTAGGGAGCAATCATAGACTGGTATGGGTTGGAAAGGACATCCAAAGGTCATCTAGTCCAACCTCTCTGCAGTGAGCAGGGACATCCTCAGCTCGAGCAGGTTGCCCAGAGCCTTGTCCAGCCTCACCTTCAAGATCTCCAGGGACGGGGCCTCCCTGGGCAGTCCTCCTCAACTGCCTCCCTGGGCAGTCTCTCTGCAGCCTTCTCGTAGTCCCCTTCAAGGACTGGAAGGTAACTATGTGTTCTTCCCAGGAGCCTTCTCTTCTCCAGGCTGAACAACACTAGGCTGATTCCCACATGTGAGCCACAGGGAGGTATTTTAGAAGGCTTCATAGGGTGCTAACCTTGAGATGAGATTCACAACAAATTGCCCAGGTTTATCCCCCCTGTTTGGAACACCCCATGCAGATTTTCCTTAGATTTGATGGATGGATGTTGGACACATCCCCAGATTTCTGAACAATGTGCAGCTTCTCCAGAAATGAGTTTGGATGGAAACTACATGTGCAGAGGTAGAACAAAATGCTCTTATTTTGTAAATATTCTCCTCGTGTGTGTTAGGAGTGAGGTTGCCACCCTACATGAATAGAAGGACTAAAGGAAAATTCCCTGTTGCTCCTTGGTAGAGTAGGCATGGGCCACTGACCTCATTCCTTAGAGAAAATGTTTTTCTTACAAACTTGCCTCTCAAAACCTTCACAACATGGAATACTAACCCTTCCCAGCTGCATTGCCCTGATACTGCAGGGACTTGCTATCCTGCCTTTCTGGAGCCTGGAAGCCACTAGCCTAACTCATGAACAACAGAGAGAAAGCTCAGATCCACTCTGAGAAGAAGTGGACATGAGAAACTCACAGTAACTCACTACTATCAGCAACTGAGGTAGGCTGGCAATATCTACTGTGGGGCAGAAGCACTACACTATGGGACATAAACAACAACAGCTCCCTGGGTCTTCTGAAAAGATCTAAACCAAATTTATCTTCTAAAAAAGCCAGTTAATTCTCTCCCTTGTCCTTATTTTTGCATTTTCAAAGTTTACCCTTTTATCCAACGAGTAAAAGGACCCTTTAAAAAATGATTAATCCAAGGGTGTCATTTTTAAGTCCCACAACATCCCATGATGTTCTGACAAGCAGCGCATGGTTCAAAAGGAAGAAATGCTTCTATCAAAGCATTCTGTGCGCAAAGAGGACAGAGCCCAGCATGCAACAAATAATGTCCCAAACTACAGCAATATTAGGGTTTTTCAGTCTTGGAAGCATTCTGTTTTAGCAAGCTGGGATCCAACTCAATAGTGTCCCGCTGTCTGTCTTGGTTCTTTTCTGCGCACATCACACAGCAACACTGAAGTTTGGTTTTTTAAGGGTTCACTGTCCAAAATATGGCTGCAGAAGTGCCTTTATATATTTGCTGATGATGCCTCAAATGGGCAAATAATAAATGGTGTGGGCTGAAAAGAAATTACAGAGGATGGTGTCTTCAGGATGAGGTGCTTTGCAGGGAACTCTGATGGGTGCGGATTACACAAGATAGCAAGCAGGGACCTGAGACAACAGAGACAGGTTCATGCAAGGAAATGCTAGGGGAGGTTTATCTCTGTCCAAGTAGTTCCCTAATGTATAAATTATATAGAACAATAATATATTAATTATATAGAATATATGAATTATATAGAATATATGAATTCTACAGAATATATGAATTATAAGGACAGACTATATTTGTCACTTAGTGCCATGGTCTAGGTTGTGGTAATGTTAGGTCAGTCTGGGCTTGATGATCTTTGATGTCTTTCCCAGTCTCAATAATTCTATGATTCTGTAATTACATAGAATATATATATATTAATTATATGTAGAATATATTAACTATATTATAAGAACAGAGGTCCCTAACATGTATATTTGTCCAGTCAAAATCAGCTCCAAAACCTCAATTTATCTCAGTGAGGACAAAACACATGTTTTTTTTCCTGTAAAACCTAAAGGATCAAAACTGTTCCTCGATTTTGTGCTTAAGATTATTTAAGGACAACATGAATTGTAGGCTAAGGGCTACAAATTCTCTTTTCACTTAGCACTCTGTGTTACCTGTGACAACACACTCAGCCACATTTCAAAGAGTCATTAGGGTTGGAAGTGACCTCCAAAACTATTCAGTTGGACTATTCATGTTTTTTAATCCCTCCAGGGATGGTGACTCCACCACCTCTTTGGGCAGCTTGTTTCAATTCTTTTCTTTTATGACAGAAAAAAAGCAGCACTGCTTACCTCTACTTGCTACCCACAAAACGTTCTTGAAATACCTCCATCCTTTTTCTCACAACATCATTCACTTTCGTATGTGGAGTTCTCAGAATCATAGAATCCTTTAGGTTGGAAAAAGTCTTTAAGATCATTAAATCCAACCATTCAGTTTGGAATTTTCCTGTGGTTGGACCTTCTGAAGATTTACCCCAGCCCCAGTGAAATCAGTGCAAACCTGAAGCCTCACACTATGGTAAAAGAACATTTTCTCCTGCCCTTGCCCTACTAATGTGAGGTCCCCAGAAAATGTCTCTGAAGATTATTGTTTACAGGGCTGAGGGCATTGCCGGTCCTCGGTGTTTCTGTAGTGCAAACCCAAGGAGGGGTTGATGGTCAGCCTCTGGCATTGGCTGGGCAGGCTTACTCTGCTTGTGAACATCAGCAGACACAAATGGACATTAATTACATGACTCAGGACAGAGTCCTGGCTGGCTCAGGTTAGATGACAATCACTAACTGTATCACATGTGGAATCCAGGTAAATGAGATGCTCTACCAATTATTATTTCCATCACAACCTTTGCCCACTTTTACTGACCTGACTAGTGTCTCCTGCAATAGCTTATGGCACCAGAAAGCTTTTACTGCTCTAACATGCCAATTCTGTTGCATTTGAGGACTTATTTCTACACTGACTAGCAGCAATTTAGAAGAAAGAAAGTAAATGATAGTCCCAGTCCTAAAGGAGGTGTCAAAGGAAGCAAATAAGTTTGATATTTTTAGCTTTTCAGTCATTTTGTCTCTTCAGCATCAAAAAAGGCAAAAGGAGTAATCAAGTTTTGCAAATGCTAATCTTCCAGAGAAAAGGGTCTTAAAGAAAACGGGTTTAGCTAGAGCTTATGAAAACATAAACCGCCAATATGTTGCCACTTTGTTTTCGCACCCAGTTGTTCCACAGAAACAACATCAGGAAATTATGAGAGAGAAATCTGAAATAACTGGATAGAGTTTCTTCCCTGCTTAATTTTATCCCCCCAAAACACAGTGCTTTGCACACAGAAAGTCCTTCCAAGGCAGGTCAGAGAGCGCAGATGGCTGGGCTATTACTGACTGCTGTTTCCAGAAATACAGGTTACACCTCTACAGCAGCATTACAGCAACAATTGCCAGAGTTGTTTCCTCATTGTCCTGGTGATTGGCTACAAAGTGGTTTGAGTAGCAAATAAATGATTCCTTTTAATAAGAGCTGCACTGATCCTTGTGACAGCGCCCTATCAGCATGTCAGTCCAGATTACTGCTCTACTGGAGAGTGTTTCAGAAGCCTTTAGAACTGTTTTAGAGAGTCACAAGAATCTAAATAGTGGAGAAATTCCCCCTCTGCTGTAGCTTTGAGAAACAAGGAAAAGAATAGAGTTGGTTAAACATCAGGAAAAAGTTCTTTGATCTAAGGGTGGTGGATCCCTGGAACAGGCGGTCTAGAGAGGTGGTGGAGGCCCCAACCCTGGAGCCATTCAGGGTCAGTCTGGATGGGGCTCTGGGCCTTTGGAGGTCCCTTCCAACCCTATGATTTTATGAATCTGCATAAGGTTGCCTTATGACTTCTAGGAACTTATCCAATCTGAAAAATGTAGGTGAGCTTAGGTGACCTTAGGATGTTCTAAAGAGGTGCACAGGATGGTGATGAACTCTGCATTACTGGAGACCATTAGCACACGTTCTTGCTATACGCAAACCCACATAGTGATTATCAGCTAGAAACTCCTCCACGGTGGCTTAGGACCGTTTGTAGCTGTTCCTTCTCTATTATCTCTATTCTTTCCAACACAGGGAAAAAAATGAAATTTCCCCTGTCCCAGCAGAAAAGAGGATCTTTATTTTGTTTCACATGCAACTGAGTCTTGGAAAGGAAGGCTGGATATACAGTGCACTGGCAGCAGTCCAGAAGGAAGACATCTCCTGAAGCTAATGCAATTAGGATTCTGTTTTGGTTGGCCGTGTGAGCAGAAGGTGTCATCTAACTGTGGGAGTTGCCTGGCAAAGGTCACAGTCTGAAGACTGCAAAGCACCATATACCTCAGACATTGATTCTATTAGTGAGTGAATTTGCAGGAGAGAAGCAAGAGAAGAGAGTGCTCACACTGATGGATCTGGAAGCAGGACAAAGACTGAGAGTTCAAATCCACAGTGTTAGGCTCTGACACAGAGAAGAATCATAGAATAGCCTGGGTTGGAAGGGATCTCCAAAGGGCATCTTGTCCAGCCCCCTGTAGGGAGCAGGAATGCCCAGAGGAGCCTTGTCCAGCCTCACCTTGAAGATCTTCAGGGATGGCGCCTCAACTGTCTCCCTGGGCAACCTGCTCCATTCAACTCCCTCCTGCTAAAGAACTTCTTCCTAACAGCCCATTTCAGTCACTCCTTCTCTACTGTGAAACCAATGCTCCTCATCCTGTCACTCCAGACCTTTGCAAACAATCCCTCTCCAGCCTTCATGTAGACCCCTTCAGAGACTTCAGGTCTCTATCAAGTCTCCACCCACAGCTTTCTCTTCTTCAGGCTGAAAAACTCCAGCTCCCTCAGCCTGTCCTTGTTGGAAAGGGCCTCCAGCCCCTGGATCATATTCACAGCCCCCTGTGGACCCACTCCAGCAGGTCTCTGTCCTTCCTGTATTGAGGGCTCCTCAAGGAGCACGAGAGCAGCGTGACAATCTACCTCTGCACTTCTGCAGAGCAGCTTGATGAAACGAGGCTGTGAGGTAGTTTATTTCATGGATTATACATGTATTTAATTAAAATTCTAGACAAATATTTGCAGCAATGAGTTTTTGTGGCTCTGTAAAGCTACAGTGTATTAAACATTTATTGCAATCAGATGAAATAATCCTTCAGTTAAATATTTACCGTTATTTTCAAGATATTGGTACCCAGCTCATTATAAGCACGGTGCAAACGCAAACCCATCATTCTTGGAGCAATATGCTTCTCAGAGTTGCTTCTCGACTTATTTCCTGATGGATATTTACCATTAATGCACCATGACTTTTTCCTTATAGATAAAATAAATAAGGGTTCTAATCCAAGCTAAGAGAAAGTTGTAATTTAAAAGACAGTTTCTACTGTGCTCAGCATTCTCACCATAATAATGGCTTGTCCTTTCCCTTACTGAAGCTGCTGTGTTAAATATTTATGTTGATGTTTATTTTGTAAACAAAGAAACCAAATTAGTCGTAACACATGAAGCCTATGATGTGTTTTAATACCTGCGTTTGTTTCATGCAATTGATGCAAAAGGAGGAGTCAGACGATACACAGCTTTTTAAAAACTACATGCCAGTATGGTGGTTTGTTCTCTGGAGGAGATTTTTTTCCTTTTTAAATAAAAAACTAGACGTACTCACTCAGGAAAATATCCAGTCCCTAACTGTTTTATATTCAGTAAAGGTAGTGAAATCATCCGCAGATATTTGGCTTTCCTGAAAATGGTGTGATTGGCAGAGTGTCCTTCAGAATGTGACTTAAATCCTCACCGTGTTAGGACTGAGAAATCAAAAAGGTTTTGGGTCTGACATCATGTTTGAGAAGTTCTTCCTGATTCATAGCTGAGCACTCCAACCAACCTGAAGGTGGTATCTGGAGGACAACTGCACATATTCTCTTCATTCCTCATGTTTCCCATGTTACCTTGAAACTTCTAGGAAATTAGGATCTCCTGTGATTTTTCTACTGCTTGTGACTGCACTAAGTAGGGTTTTGGGTGGAAAGCACCTAGGCTGGGTGCTTGAGGTGGGGCTTTAACAAAGGGTATTCGCTTGTCCAGACCTTATAACACTGAGGTTGGTACACGCCTGCTTCTTTGGCTTCTTTCACACAGAGATTTGCTTTGATAGGGTATCTGCTCTGAATCTCTGCAGCATCAGTGCTAATGCAGCCATTACTTTGTAAATCATAGGATCATAGGATGTTAGGGGTTGGAAGGGACCCAAGAGATCATCGAGTCTGGCTTTTCTTAGTCCATCCTTTAAACCAAGACCACTTAGAAGGTGTCTTGTCATCAGTTGTCCCAGTCAACCCTTCAGTGCAGTTCAAAAGGTTGGACTATTTCTTTTTCCCCTTGTTTCTGTGGTTATCTGGGGAATCCGGCAACTAAAAAGGGCAAAGGAAATAAAAATAAAAATCGACCAAAAAAGTAATAAGGACAAACTGAGGACCTGAAGCATTTATTATTCTTCAGATAAGGCCAGTAAAGACTATCAATGCCCCAACTGTTATCAGAGGAAAGGTGTTTGCGCCTTCCTGCCTAGTTAAAGCTGTCAGTGGTTGTGACACAACGCACATTCCTCGGGCTCAGTTATCAACACAAGTCGGACTGACTTGTATATTTTTGTGTTCCTGCTTCAGCCTGATAGTTGCTGAACATTCTTTAGGCTTTGCACACATCTACTGCAAGTGTCAGGCGTCACTTTGGTTGCTCTTAGTGCTGTTTTCCTTCTCTGGTACTTGGCTACAGCAGCTGCAGTTAACATGTTGTTCCAGAGTTGGCTTGGAAGAGGAAAATTAAACTTTAAATAAGAATCAAACTTAGGATGAACTCACTCCAGGATTAGTGTGCTCTGTTTTACAAGGATTAAGATACAGATAGTCCTTATGCTGACCCATAGACCAACAAAACAGTTAGAGAAAGGCTTTAAAAAACAAGAGCAACTTCTTTTCCAATTCAGTGAGCAGTCAGAGAGCAATCAGGAAAGGCTTCACCACTCTCCACAACTACCTGAAGGAAAGGTTGGAGTGAGGAACTAGCAGTAGAACAAGAGGAAATGGGGTCAGGTTGGACCTCAGCAAAAACTTCTTCCCAGAAAATGTGGAGGCCTTGGAACAGGCTGCCCCGGGAGAGGGTGGAGGCACCGTCTCTGGAGGGGTTAAAAAACCAGGCTGACAGGGTGTTTTGGAAGATGGATAAGTCGTTGGGAGTTGTAGGGTGGAGGGCTGGACTTGATGATCTTGAAGGTCTTTTCCAACCATAATGATTGTAAGATGTGAAATGCTTCTTTTCAGGCTGTGAGTGTAACAGCCACCTGAAAATCCCGCACAAGTCGCCTTAGCCTCAAGTTTTTACAGGTTTACTAGTACAAAACTGCAGTGATCAATTAGATCAGACACAAGGAAGAATATTCACTTCTAAAGTGCTAATAAAGAAACCACTGCATCCGAAACATTTTTTTAAACCAAACCTCAGGAGAATCTTTTACTGTACAACATTTTCATTCAGCATCGTGCTCAGGAACATTGGCAGTGAGGCTGCTCCAACAGTGCTGAGGTGCTGATAAAATCATTCTGACTTTTGGCTGGCTCATGGCTCCAAAAATATCATCATTGGCACTCACAGGCAAACTCCTGACTGGGGAGGTAAAACTGCTCTATCTACTAGATCACAATTGTCAATCCCCGTTGCTTTAGGTGCTGAACATTCAGCTTGCCTCTAACAGGGCAGAGTACTGCACTGATCCACTGACTGCTTTTCCTACTGTCCTCCAGAGCTTGGTTACAAGCTCTTGGTTACAAGCTCTTGTCGCTTTCTCAGAAAAGTACAAAAGAGCAATATAGTGCCAGGTAGCTCTGGTTGATCCTAACAACAATATCAGGGTAGATTTTGGTCTGACCTCATGTTTGAGAAGTTCTTCCTGATCGATATCTGAGCACTCCAACTCTACTTTCTAGATAATACATGCTACTGGCACCCTTAAAAAGGCTGAGGTGAGGTTGTGAGGTGAATCATAGCAAAGAGTGACACTATATTAGCTTGAAGAAAGGTTAGGTTTAAGTAAACCAATCTAATCTGACACATTAGGTTTGTTCTAGACTCTGTAGCCTTTCCCCCTCCAAACAAACTGCTGGTATCTCTTTTATGGAGAGTCATAAAAATTCACCCTGCACAAAGTCAGGTTAGAAGTGAGATGCTACAGTAGTGGTCCTTTCCTGCAAACAAGTTGGATAACGCATAGAATACAAGGTTTAGTAATCTGAAATCTTGTCAATGCAGTTAATTCATACAGGTCTGTAAACCCAGCATTGCCCTAAGAAGTCCTTGGTCTCAGTGTCACACCTCAGAGCAAAAATACAGTTCCCTATCAGGCAAACCACATGCACTAGAGAGTGAAAAAGTAGTTAGGAGGAAATCCACTGTTTAGCAACTCTTGCAAGTTTTATTCCTTAGCTGCATAGAGTCTGAAAGAAACACATAATATAAAAAAATCAGAAACTGAAATCAAGCTGAAGAGCAGGATAAATTGTGTCTTGCAATGTTCTGCCAAGCTCCTTTACTCTGATTTTGCTGCAGTTCTCCCCGAAGGGCTCTGTGTCTTGAAACTTTTCAGAACTGTTTTGGAATGATAATTGCAATTAAAATACGGTCTCTCGGTAAAATGAGTTTCTCTCTTGTGTTTCACATCCCTCATGTCCTAAATAACCAGGAAACTAGAAAGAAGCTTCCCTGCCTTCTCTCCCCAATAGTGTCCTTTTTTATTATTATTTTGTTGTTCATACAGCTCAAAAGAGATAACTGTGCACTTGACTGAGCATTTAATATCAGGAAAGTTTTTAAAGTTTTCTGGTGCAGAGAAGGGATTGCTCAACAAGCTCCATCACTGCAGAGATGCAGAACAACCTGAATGACTTGCCAGCAATAAGAAAGGGGGAAATGTTGGGTGAAATTGAGGGAGATAGAGCAATGGAGGGGAAAAAAAAAACCAAGTGCTGCACGATAAATGAGTGCTAAAAAAAGGGTCTACTTGCTGCCCACAGGGCTGCAGAGCCAACACCAGCAATAACAGCAGCAGCAGGACCAAGTGGTGGTGTGCAGGGGTGTGGAAGGACAGCTGAGCTGTGCCTGTCTGCAGAGCTCAGGCTCATCCAGAGCCATCCACCAAGACTTGAAAGCCTTTCACATCCAAACCAAAGAGAAAAGACTCTTTTGGATAGGTAATTGAAGGAGAACTTCATTCTTATTTGAATTTAGAGAGCTCTAAGTACAGACTCTAGGTACTAAAGCCAGAGAGGACTTTCTGCTGGCAGAGACCAATTTCAACACTGGTCCAGATGGGACCTGACCCATTGCTGCGGGCACAGCACCCACAGTACTCCTCCAGATGGTCCTTGCTGGTGGCTCAGGAGCACCATGAGCATGCCAGTGCTGGGGTTTCCCATCAGACAGAGGTGCTGAGAGATGAGTTGATGCTCTGTATCTCAGAGCCATTAAGAGCAGTCAAGGGAGGAGGGGAAAAGGTTGGGAAGGGAAAATCACGGAGCTAATTGAGGAGAAGATTTCCTTTACATGCTAAACAACCTTGAAGAAACACTATGCCAGTTGAGTAACTGATAACACTAAATGCTGGTAAAGGGGAGGGAAAGTAGCTGTAAATATAGTGATAGTAACAAAGTTCAGGGTGGATTGGATAGATTAGGACCACAAACTCTGAAATAACCGCAGCTCCAAGATGAAAGAAGTAACGAGAAAAGAGAATCAACATCATCCTCCCTTACAAAACACTAAGTCTCTTGGACTTTTAATGAAGAAAAGTCGTCTTCATGTCTTCCATATGCTGCTTTGGTGGCAAAAAAACCTTGCATAGCATAAACAGAACAAATGCTACACATAAAAATTAACTCGGGAGGGTCTAATACTATAAAAATGATTGAAGATACACTTGAAGCGCAATAAGAAACAGCAGAGAGGATATCATCTCTCGTATTAGGAACAATAGAAATGGTAAGGGCTTTTAAGGGCTAACATATGTATTTCAGAGAAATAGTAGAGAACATGAATGATAATGCATGAGGGAGGTGGAAAAAGCTACGTAAGAAATATTTCTGTTAATATACAGTGCATAGAAAACATGCAGGATCTGATGGATATAAGTTAAATATAAAACTGTATATATTTCTGTTAAAATATTTTGTCCAGTTCTTTGCAGTTTATCAGTGCATATGTTGAAATACTGCCCCAATGTGTGAATTTGTCCCTAAAATATTCGGCGGGTTGACATTTTGTTCTGATGGGGAAAGTGACTCCATGGTTTCACTTCAATGTATTGCTTTCCATTAGCTTTACTTTTTCTTAGCTAATGAATGAAGGCAGTAGAAAACTGCAAGCTCAGACACTTCAACAATATTCTAACCACAAAATTACTTCTGCTATTTGTGAAGAAACAAGAACAGAACCCATAGAAAATTCCGGGCAACCTTAAATTATTCCAACACTTACCTATACAGTCCATCTCTCTCCGACACTACATTTAGTTAGATTTATATCTGCAGTTCTGTAATACCAAAAGCTTTTAATTTCATTATGTTGCATAAAATTTGTTGTGGAGCTTTTCATCCTCTCACGTGATGAATGATGGAAGGGGAGACACACACATAGCATTTAAAATGCTGACTGAATAAACTCCATGAGTTATGAGAGACAAGAATTGCAAGAGGAAAAGAAGAGCAGGGCTAAACCAGAGAGACCCTGACCTTACACTGAATTTATTTTGGAGAATGTAATGCAACATATCTTATTTGTAGCTGGATAAAAATGTACAATATATATTAAAAAATGAAGTTCTAATTCCAAATCTGGTGTTTGACATATTGGTCAAATCCTTACAGATGAGCAAAGGGACTTTTTTTAAAAATGGTATTATCAACATATTTAATGACCTGAGTCTGTATATATCATAAGAATAAACTTCAGCATTTAAAGGATTATTTGTAACATCTGGTCTTCTTTTCATTTGGAGAGTCCACATTTGCCTTCCCGTGGTTGATCACTAGTGCTTGAAACGAGACATGGGAGCTTAAAACCCAAGTGCCCATGGTAGTGCTGACTAAACTGGGCAGGCTAGGGGGGATGCAGATGAGGGCACTCAGGAAGAGACTCTTCTAATTTAACATTGACAGCAGTAGGGGTTGGGGTGGAAGAGGAAAATGCTCCAGAATAGCCATTTCAGTAAAATATGCTGAGTCTTCACAGATTAAACACATTTAACTCCCTTTTCCCCATGGAATTTTAATCTTTCTACTCAGAATTCTGACTCGTGAGTAGTACTACTACATATAGACCATCTCATATTCCTGAAATAAAGTTGTTAGGATGTTCCACATTAAACATTTTATGAATCATTAAAAAAAAATAGAAGTAGGACAGCTGCTTCTCTTTGCTGCCTGATACAGCTTGTCTTTTCAAGTGTCCTCTATGAGTGTGGGAATAAACCATTATCAGACTTCAGAACTACACAACAAAGAATTTCCAGGCCCCAGAATACAGGAATATGTACACAGATAAATTACAGATATGTATGTTCATATTCTCATCCTAAGTGAGGAGGGAAAAACTAAAAACAACCAGGATTTTAAACTGAAATTTTTAGTTTTAGCCTTAGTACTCATGTAGTTCCCAGAATGTCATAGATTCTGTTCATTAGACACTGGAAAGGGGCTGGTGAATCCATGGAGAAACATTAGCAGACTGAGAAATAAGATCCTAGAGAGCAATCCTTCAAAAATTAATGTAATAATAAACTCAGAAGTAAAACCAGCAACACTTCTTACATCCTCCTTCTAATGGCCCACTGAAGGCACCATTCTACATGTTGAGAATGTAAAGACAGAATTTATTTGTCATGATCCAAGAGGATCCTGTCTAAGTTATTGGTTTTGATTAATTTCCTTCTGTAGCAAGAAATCTACGGCTTGTATACATTGTCCAGGTCCCACAGGTCATTAAGAATTACAATACTTTTTCTTACATAATGCCTGGTGTACCATCGTGCTCAAGTGACAAATGGCGCTTGTCAAACCCCCAATTGCCAATTTACTCTCTGACTTGCAGGGTCAGACTTCAAGCACCAGGAGTAACATTCTTCAGGAAACCTCCACCAGCCCTCTCTCAATTTTCAGTTATGTTGATGGAATTCAGGCGAGGAGAAACCCCAACTTGTCCCAGGCGGTATGGAAATGATACTGCTGAGCCTCCCCAATGATCCCAAGTGCCATTTCAGAATCAGTGTGTTATTTCAGGGATCCACGGGGAGAAGGGAAACAATGGGGAGGACGCCAGTGGTTCTGAAGGTAATTTAAGTTGTATTTATACATGCCACAGACAGAGGCTTGGCAATGGTCTAATATCACATATCTATGTCTAAGCTCTGAAAAAAAGGCAACACCACATCCACCATAAGCTACAAGTTGTTGGAAGCTCATCACTAACCTCATTACAAAGACTGATACCTGCAAATCTTGAACTTCCCTTTGTAAAGGCAACAATGAGGCTTAAGTCATGACCTTTTTTGCGTCTTTCCTGTAAAGATGTCACCTTTCTGTGCTAATATTGACAAACCAATAGGTTCATCCCCAGTACCTGGTCCCATATAATGCATTACCAGCGTGGAACAAGACAAGAATAGCAACAGGATCTCTTTGGCAGAGATAGTTCAAGTCCTACTGTTGCACAGAGAATGATCACTGATGTGTGAAAGGACCAGTTCCTTCAACCTGCTTTATGGCTTGTTAACTGGGCTGAGCTCCAGCCCAATCTGCAAAGAAAGCTTTGAATGAGGAGGTGGGAAAAGGGGCAGAAAGGGCCTTTGTTCCACACCAAAATGAAATTAAGCTAAACCTTGAGTATCCTCTGAAAGTTTGAGTAAATTTTCTCTTCATTCCAGACTCAATGATACTGCCAGTATTTGCACGGCACAACTTTGAACACTGACTTTACACAAGGCAATCAGTTTTCTAAATTGAAAAACATTTTTTTGGCTTTGTTTCATTATTCTCTAGTATTATTTCTAGCAAGAGTTCAGCATGACAGTTTGGATGTGTTACCTGAAAGAGAATTACAGACATTCTCTGTTCTGAAAGAGAAAAAGTGTTTCACATAAAGAGTAAGGTGTCTAAATCAACCCTTGGAGATGCACAGACCATCTATTCAGAGAATTAGCTGAGCTACTTAGAAGCCTCTTCATTAAAGAGATCATTTGTTTGGATTAAACCCTGCCCATTGAACACAAAGTTTTCTTCCTGAGAGATCCCCTTCATTCTTTGACATTTAAAAGTGCTATAAAATGTTAATTGTATCATCAGCAACTGATTAACATTCTGTTTAGTCTTATTCTCAAAGCAGAAACTGCAGTAGGAAATCAAATGTCATGCAGCAAAGAAAGAGGTGAAGACTTTAACAAGACGCATCCCTACATTCCTTTAGATGGGAACTCTACCTGTGGGTGATGGGTCCTTCTTATGCCCTTCCAGACATCCACAGCCTTAGCAGCCAGAATCAACAACCATTTCTGCTGCTGACAAATTGCCTCTGGCTAAGGAAATCTGCTGCTAAAGACACATTAATATTCTAATAAAAATCTGCCTTTGATTAATTTTCTTTAACCTCGATGTCCTGACCATTTTTTGCTAACCCACAAAGAGGCCTCAGCTGACCACTAGTTTGCTTCTTTGTCCCAAACTCTGGCTTGGTTCCTGTTGTTTAATAGGTCACGGATGTCTTTTCCTCTCCCCGTCACTAAACCTTCGACAGAAAAGCCAGTCTGCTCGACTGTGCTACAGCACAAGATGCTTTTCATAGCTCTGCTAGGCTAAATACTGCTGAGTTCAAGCACAACATGGTATTTGAATTACACTAACATGTAAAAACAGTTCTGGATAAAAAATACTTTATTGCCACCAATTTAAAACCATAAACATACTTTGAATCCATTTCAATATATTCCTTATTTGTTTCTGATTCTCTCCTGTTATTATTATTAGAAAGCGTAAATTTCCAGAGAGGCTTGTGCTTGACAAGGCTCCATTATTTGCACATGACAAGGTTTATCAAAAACAGTTGGATTTTTATGAGGAGTCTTTTATGTTTCCTCCATAAAATATAAATAAATGAAAAGGATTAGATGGAGGAAGCAGAGTGTAATTCATCACCAATGCAAAGCAGAAGGAGCAGACTGCAGATGGATGAACTGAGGAGGAACATGGTGACTGGTCTGGAGAAGAAAACTACACTTGCAAATGTCGGGAAGCAAAGAGCTCAATAAAAGGTCATTGACTTCTCTTGCCATTTTTAGACGTTCCTAAATGCACAAAAGACAGGATCCAAGATGCAAAACTGCATCAAAAACAGCAGTACAGCTCTCAGATTGTATTTGTTTGGCTGATATTTGTTTGGTTTGTGGTTACAGAACAAATCTAAAGACCAAACACTTAAGCAGTAAGTCTACTCCCTGTAATTATTTAGGGAACAAGTAGAAGAAAAATTGTTTTAAGGGGGCAGTGTCACACTCTGGTCTACACCACCCTCACGTCAGTCAGATAAAAACCCGTTAAATTGCCTCATATGCACATAAAAAAAAAGTGGTGGAGGCAATAGCCCACAGGTTTTTTTCCCTAACTAAAGCCAAGAAGTCACCTTGCAATACTAAGGCAAATCCTTTGGATCACCTCTGTCCATTGGAAGAGCTGTACAAAGAAACTCTAGGAACAAGGCTGTTGTCCTTCTCTCCGTCTGTGCTAATGGCATAAACTAATCGGTAACCATGGTAACTCTGATTATTTGGATAGAATTTACAAAGTAAACCACAAATTCCTGATGACTTCAAAACAATGATGATTACAAGCTCCAAAATCTCCCTTGCCAAGCCCAGCCTCTGCTTTCCAGCAGAACTGAACTTCCATTCCTCTTGAAACACTAACATTCAGGCAGTGACCGTTGGTCCAGATTGGAAAGAACACAGTTTTGCAGGCAGTAAAAACTCAAATGTTTAGTTTCAGTAAGGTAAATACAAAGGTGGACATGCACAAACAAAATGTTTTAACGAGCAGAAAGTCAAAATACCTTGTTATCTTATCAAAACAGAGTAAAACAGAATAAGCATTTTTTTCGGCAATTTTCCCTGACAAATTTCTTCTACGTCACTACGTTCCTGTAGATGATCTGTCTTTTGGGGAAAACCTTCTTAAAGCACTAGTTGGAAACGAAAGCTTCTGGTCATCCTAGACATCTGGAGAGTAAACTGTGCAAGTGCTGTATAAAAGCATAAACAGATGAATTGTGAAAATATTCTGTTACCCTAAACCATTGCAGGGCTCTTCACTAATTTTTTTCTTCAAAACCAGAAGAAAGATCCTGCCCACAGCTGACCACTCGCTATCTCATAACCCTACCTATAAAAACTTTTGGGTTTTATCTATATGAGGCCTTTCCTCCCACACCTGCTCGGGACTCTGCCTGTCAGGACTAAATCTGCTTCCAGTAACAAAGGAATCAAGGGACAACTTCCTTAGGGACCTGATTGAATTATCCAGAATAAGTACAAAAGCTGAAGTTGAAATAATTACTTGGAGAATGACAGGTACAAGATGGAGACAGGCTGTCTTGAGGAGATAATTTTTGCTAAGTGTTTCCACAGTGGAAAGGCAGATACCAGATTTAACCAAACCTCTGAGCCACAGCAGAAATCAAATACAGAAACATTTTCGGGCACTTCTACATCACCCCCTCCAAGCACGAGTCAGAAGCACAAGTGTTAATGCAGAGGGTAAATAAAAGCTGAAGTATTTTATTGCTCCATTCACAAATCAAAACTTCCTGGTTCATTCTTTCCTTCATTTTTAACATTGTCCTTTTTGATCTCCATCCCACAAATATTTATAGGTGTGACGGCCCACACAAGCCAAGCTGAAAGCTTGTGTCATGGTTTGTTGGCTCTTATATTGCAGGTTCTTTGTGCAGTGCTAGAAAAACAGAGAAATAATTAATGGGCAGCAGGAGAGGTTTGGGTGCTACTTCAGGTAAACACATTCCTGGGAATTTCTTTTGATGTTGGCTCTTGAGTGTTGCATTCCCTAGTTAAATCTCTGCCTTTTAATGAAGTCTATCTTTTATTCATGGGTCTAAACCCGAGTGTTTTCATCTGTCAGAAATTAATGGTGACGTCCTGGTACCTCTCCTTCTGCAAGGCCATGCGTTATTGAAATGCCTTGTATATGCCCTGATTTAATCGGATTGTACAAATCTGACTAAACCGATGATAAAATCTGACCAGATAGCCTTATTATTTGTTTTGGACAGTTGAGTAAGTCTTTGGCACGCCCTGTGCTGGATCATTTCAGAGAGGAATAGAGGAGCCGTATTTCAATATATGGGACAATGATTACAGCTGATCTGCAGACCTGTTTGTGATAAACACTAGGCAAAACCTAACTCCAGGCCACCTGGGAACATTTCCCTGTGTACCATACACAAAGACAGAAGCATTGTATCTACTCTTGCTTCTTCTGATCACTAAACAACTCAACAACTCACAATGCTCTTACAGTTCAGCCCCTCTTATTTGTTTCTGGATGTAAAACAGTAATTTTCATGCAATCAAAATTAATGAACTCCCAAGGAAGTACTGATAGTTAAAGCAACATGAAGCAAAGACATCTTGGAGGTGTTTCTACAACCTGAGACTCATTCTTTCAAGGTCTGCTCAAAAAAGGCAACTCAAGAAAAGTCAACACACAATGTCCAGGAAAGTGATTCTGGCAGGAGCAAGCGGATATATAGGAACATGAAGTGGACATTGCTCTGAAAGAGAAGGACTAGAAGGGATCAGTTCTGAGGAACTGCAGTTTAAAAACCTGGGGTTTTTTTCCCATTAGGACTCAGTGGAAAAGGCTTTCTAGACCCAGCTGAGTATGTTGCACAATGTAAGTGGAGTACACCATGACCCAAGGAGACACGGACTGAGTCAGTATGTGCAAGTTCTCCTTAGACCTACAGATTCATCACTTGACAGGATCAATCAGATGCACAGGAAGCAGGCTGCACCTCTTTACCTCCTAGTCCCTGTGTCTGGAACCTCTGGACATCACATGTCCATGTCTCCCTTCTGAACCCTGCCACACTGGGGCCATAAAGGTAGAAAGACCAGCTGTGATTTGGGAACCTTATGCCTCGGTCTCCTGCAAGAGCCCATGACGCAGCTGCCACAACCCTTGCGCAGTGCTGATGGATCCTTATAGCATCGACAACCTTATTACGCACCAGGATAGGCCACCTCAGAGACTCTGTGCCTCTCCATCTGCAGCTGTGGTTTGTCACTGCTTTCATTCTCAATAACACGCTCATAGAATGAATCGGGAAATAGAGAAAAATATCACAGACCATCTGTTCAGAAGGTGCATTTCACACCCCAGGGCTGATGCAAGAGCTACTGAAAAGGTGACAGTTTCAGTCTAGCTCATAAGATCTTCCTTCATTGCTTTAATGATAACAAAAAACAGCCTTCAGCTCCAAAACACTGCTGCAGTCTAAAAAAGTCTTCATCAGCTGATAGTTATTTTACGGGTCACATTTCTCCCCACTAATCCCACCAGATAGCAGATCATCCCTTACACAGTCTGACATTTTCAGGGGATTCCTTATCAAATTAACCAGCTCATTAGTATCAAGTAGACGGGAAATGCATCTGACATTGTTATTATCATTATTATAGTATTATTAATATTTTGCTACTCACTGAGAGATAGAAACAATGATATTGTATTCCACCACTGATAAACACCAACCCACCAAACCCGAAGGAATAAATAAGAGCAAAGAAGATTGATTTAAAAGACACTAATTGCTAAGTTAATGAGCAGAATGTTGTCTTTTCACCTTGAAGGACTGAGAAGTATTTTGCACATTCTCTCTGTACAGAGCTGTAGCTGGTCCATGGACCTCTTTCCAAGCTTTTAAAAACATGAACTGGTTATTTTCATTAGTGCTCCGGGATGATTTGCCAAAATAATAAGGAAATATTTGATACAGGACAGTGATTGTTCACCTTGGAGACACAACTAGGCACTAAAGACAAGCAGTCATGGCACAGTAGCTTGCATCACACATGGCTGCTACTTGAAATCTGCCAAAAGCCAGTTCCAAACCACTTTGCTCAATAATAAAAAGTAAAAGGCCTATAACAAGAATAGCTGTTCAATTAAACATTTTGTTCAAAAACACTTTGTAAGTTATTCAACATCCACTTTCCAGTGACTCAGACGGCAGACGGCAGTTTACCCTCTCCTAGAAGCCCTCCTCTCCATATCCAGAGAGGAATTGGTTCAAAATATGTTAGTTTGTCTTGGAGCTCAACAATTCAAGACCATGACTGTAAGTCTGAGGAGCAGACTGCTGCTTTCGCTACCTCATCATTTTCCAAAATCTGAATAGAATAAAAAGGACACAACCCCAGATTTAACCACGACAGTATCAGCCTCCTGTACATCTATACATGTTTGTGTAGGTTTAATTGGAAGTGAACATTCATACATCCAGCCTGGAGATTTGGCTTGAGAAAAGAGATAAATAAATGGTATGTCTCAGCTCCCCCCTAAACATTTGGCTGTAGGGAAACCAAGGGACACTTTGAAGTTTCTCCCGAACTGCAGAAAGCAGTACCTGACTCAAAGTGGGAATATGCAGATGAGAATTCCTCAGGTATTCAACTCTTCTGGCTCACAAATTGTTTGTGTTTGAACACAGTCTAAAGGAGAGAGAAAATAAGAAGAGCTGCACCAGAAGATTTTTGTATGACACACTCATGGAAACCATTCCAAATTCCTATTTTCCTCCCACTAACAAGGAGCCCTGTCAGAATGTGTTGGAAGCTGTTGCTTGATATCAGTAGATTTTATGCTAATTCTCCACAGAGAACAAACTACAGAGTCATAATTTTTACAAGAATGTTAATTACCTGTCACATTATTTTGTGCTTCAGCTAAGGGAGGTGCAGGGCTTTTTTAATTTAATTTTTTTTCCTAACTTTTGGTGCTGTTCTCAAATTCCAGTCGCCATCGCCATCACTTAAGAAATGTTAATGATGCTAATGAACACTAAAGGTCAGACACTTGGTTTGTGTAAATTAGCTCCCTTGATTTCTGCAGCTTTGCTGATTTACAGTTACTGAGGACTGTACGATCCTGGCATTGCAATTTATTAGTCCTGGCTATAGATTTTGTTCCATATATTTAGCTGTTTAGAAGTATTTGCAGGGTCAAGTGAAAACGCAGGTTAAAGCAACAAACATCTATCAATGTGAACCAAAGGAACTTCTCACATTTGTTTCCACTTGCACCAATGGCCATGTAGTTTTGACTTTTTCTTCAGCACTTCTGGGTTGTGTTTTTTCCCCAATAAAAAGAGTGCAAACATCGGTTTAAATGCTTCAAGTTTTCAACCAAAGCACCAGCTGGCCATTACTCGTGGCTTCAACTAGCAAGCTCCAAGCATTTTTGAGTTGCGCACTGCTGCACTTTGAATCTCAGACCAATCTGTCATTTGAGTCTGAAATCGTGACGCAGCAATCCTGGCCTCATAGCCAAGGGGACGTAATCAAAACACAGAGTATCCACCATCAGCTCTTTGCAGGTGTCTAAATGCCATGGTATTTTAGCCAAACGCCTCTGCAGCTGGTTTTGGCACTATTCTTGGTTTCATGCTGTGCGGGTTCACCTAAAGAAGTGGGTTTACCTCTACGCAGTACGTCTTGGCAAGCATCATGTGTTCGGTGTCGTAACTCCAATCCCCAGCTGAAAGTCTACTGCACTGACCAGTGTGACCACTATGGTGACTCTTATCTCTATTTATCTTGTATGAATGGCGAGCTCATCAGGGTAGGGCCCATAAGCATTTCTAAATGCGTCTGAGTTTTAATGGCAGGTCCCAGCTGTCACTGTGACACAATTACCTATGAGAAAATTCCTCTTTATTTGCTCTTGGGCAGGAAGTAATGCAGAACCCTGCAAAGCAAAATAGTGACTCATCTGAAAAAACAAGGAGATGTGTAAAGAGTGTTGGCTAATAATTCTGCATGACATCTTTGCTCTCTTAACAAATGGCCAGTTAAAAGCATTGTGAGTTAAATTACAGTAGCCTGAACAAGAGTATCTGGTCTGAAGACTGAACAAAATGTCAGAGTTATTATCCTCAGGAGAAAAAAGATTAGTATTTCAGTGAAATGGTTTTCATAAGGACGGGACAAAATATATAATGGCCATGACAAAGTCCCTTTCCACCATGATAAAGTGAAAATGATAGTAAAATTTCTCCCTCACATTGAATAATGACATATTTAAATCAGAAAAAAATATATAAAGAAGACATTGAGCTGTGAAGTGCTGCAGAGTGCTCTAGCAGAAGAAGGATTTGAATATAGACACCCAAAAACTAAGAGAAGTGTTTTACTCTAGGGGTAAGGAGAGACAAGGACTGAGAGCATGAACTTTATTCTAGAGAATCAGAAGAAGAGTTTGGAAGAAAAATCTTGGGCAATACTTTTTATTGAGAAACATGAATTTTCTAATCACAAAAGACACCCATCCAACTCCCGAGTCCCATATTCTGCTGATTTCCTTATCCTTGAGGACTGTTCACCATACTCTAGTTTTTAAGCACCAGAGCAGCTCCATAGCACTTTCCAGTGAGTGACTACCAAGATGAAAGCTCAGGGGCTAGTGTTTCTGAGCGGAGGCACCTATTGCTGAAGGTCTGAAGCCCAGGAAAAGAAGTCAGATCTTTGAGTCTGACACTTTGAAGCTTGTGCTTTTCCACAAGACCTTTCCTACCATAGTAAAGCTGGAGGACATCACCAGGATGAGTCAGGTAGGGAGGAACCCACAGCTCTGCTGCTAAACTTGGGTATGGACAATGAGGCTACAGAACATCTGCCATCTTCACTGACTGTGGCAACACTTGATGGTGCTGAAGGACTTGATATGAAACTATCCTCCCTCAGCCTTAGTAAATGTCACTGCCTTATTGATTTGTGTCATAAAAGGTGATTAAGGTAGAATTTACTTTTAATCACCACAATTAGCACTTTTAAAGTTACAATTAACATTTGAAGTCCTCAAACCAAAAAGCTGGAAAGACCCAGCGATTTTTCTTGGTCTTTCTGTTGCCTTCACTCTCAAATCTTTCTCCCTGGCTTATGAATATTAGGCTGCGGTAATTTAAAGTGTATGGGTACCCCTGTGCTAAGATACTTGAAAAAAAAAAAGAACCATAAGGACTTACAGAAATCACAGTAAGTTAGGGGGTTGGATAGGGACCTCAAAAGATCATCCAATCAGAATCATAGAATAGAATCATTAGGGATTGGAAAGGACCCCAAAAGATCATCTAGTCCAATCCCCCTGCCACAGCAGGATCACCTAGACCAAGTCATAGAATCAGTCAGGGTTAGAAGGGACCACATGATCATCCAGTTCCAACGTCAACAAGAACATGCTTAGGAAACCAGCAGTGAGTTTGGGGTCACCTGGTTGGCTCAGTTGGTAGAGCATGGGACTCTGAATTCCTGGGGTCATGGGTTCAAGCCCCACGTAAGACATTCTTGAGACGGTACCCTTACCCTGCTCCAGCAGGGGGGTGTTGGGCTTAGATGATCTTTCGAGGTCCCTTCCAACCTCTAATATTCTGTGATTCTGTGAATGTGTTCATGTTTCTAAGCAGGGCCTGACAAAACTTGGTGCTAAAGACACACATTACACACTGCAAGTGGGACTTCATAAAACAACCTCAGTAGAATCCCAACCTTTCTTACAAGGTCAAAGAAGGAAGAGAAATGTAACCAACCCCTTTTTTTCTGGAAGCATCATAAATCCTGGAGAAGAAAAGATTTTTAACTCAAGCAAATGACTCATCTAGAGGGAAAGATAAAACTCAGACTCCTAAAATGCTTCAGAATTGTACTGGAATTGGATGAAATATTCAAGAGTAATAAACCCCAACTCTTTGGAACATGGGTAATTTGCAAGGGGACCATGGTTGGATAAGAGTAAAGGGCTTGAAAAACTTTGACCACTGCAAGAACTTGAGAACTTAACTTGGAAATGTTCTGGGAGAAGCCCCATTGCAATACTTGCCTCATGATGCAATGTAAAATACTCAGAGAAGCAAACCACAGAGGAAAGAAGGGGAGAGCACTATTCCTTTATGCACAGTGAACACAAGCAGATGACTTTGGACCAGTCCCATCTGCCAGCCCAGAACAGGGGTACAGTGAAAAGACACACATCTACCACCAGCACTGCAAACCCATCTGAAGAATTGCACTCCAGCCTTCCATGCCCTTTGAAGACAAACCACTGTGTTTAATCACACTGAGGAAAAAGTCTGTTTCTGTTGCAGCCAGTCTGCATGTTTTTCTCTCCCTCCCATCTGTTCTCAGAGGAAGGAGGAGTCTCAGCAAACCCTACAACTCGGTCACACATGAAACAACTTCTACTCAAAAGTGAGATACTAGTAGGATGTCAATAACAGGATGTTTTACTTTTCCTTCTTGTTAGAACAACGTGGCCCTAACTACTATACATTACCCTTTCCAGTACAAATCATTATTTACCCACATTGCTAGGGGAAAAGGTTTGGATAGAGAACCTCCAACATATCTGCCTGCGCATCTTGCCATGCCAAGGTTCACAGTGTGAGGAGGAGGCCAGAGCAGCTCTGAGGGTTCTCAGGGATAGTTGCACAAGCATTAGTGAAATGCCATTAATCACAGCCCAGGCCACCGCCGACTTGTCAGCACAGGAGGCTGCAGACTACCAACACAACAGGTAGAGAGGTTAGAAAAACATGTCACAAGGAGGTATGTGTGTGACCTCTCCCGAGTCTGCAGTGTTGGTCTATACATTCTCGTGCTGCGGCTAAACCGGATATGGAAGGAAAATGCCATGGGGAGAACATCTGCAAAACTGAAAACACCACAGTCCGGGGAATTTCCACTGTTCCACTTCCCACCTGTCAGAGCCTGGGATGGGAAGCATTTCTCCATCCACTTTGCCAGGCAGGTATTTATTTGTACTCACAGTACCCACACCTGCACCTGCACCAGAGTCTGTTCTCTGAGTATTTTGAGTGCAAAACAAGGCAGAAGAGAGGACACAACAATTTCTCGACGTCAGGAAACAAACCAAACCAAACCAAACGAAACTTTACGAGCAGGAATCTGTAAAGAGAAAGAGCTTTACGTACTTGTCATGCTTGTCTTGCTCTGCCTAGATGCACAGTAACCGTATACCTCTGCTGTATGGCCCAGGAGATCCGTCACCCGATAAGGTTTCACTGCTCGCTCTTGGCCACGGCAGCTCAGGCACTTTGGTGTGAACTCACAGTTGCCCACAGTCAGCAGCTACCCCAGCACAGACTATACCTAAGCATACTTGTGGCCTCTTGTTACTATTCTGGACACCTCGTTATCATGGAGGAATTTAGGATCTCTGGAGCAGATCTGGTACAAGAAGGGAAGCCTTTACAGTTCTCCTGGCACCTGCTCACAGATGCAGACTCCATCAGATAGGAGCTGCATGCCTGTCCCTGGATTTCCCACACAAACACACGCAGATGAAGGCGATGGATTGAGGGTGTCATTTACTATGAGGTTTCTTTCCTAGTCTTCCCATAACATTATTTGCAGATAAATTTAGAAACTCTGGGGTCACACTAAGGTTTTTCTGGGGAGCCTGAAAGAACCTTGACTGGACCTGATGATCTCAGAGGTCATTTCCAGCCTCAATAATTCTGTAATTCTGTGATTTGTACCACAAGTGGAAAGAACTCTTTTAAAAATAACTGTATGAATGAGCTGCTGGATTTGCATCTTAGTATTTGACAAGTTAGGCTTCTTTTATTCTGTCAGACCAGCCTCTGTCCCTAAACAGACATCTTGTGAATATATAGGAAAAGGCATGCATGTTTCCTCTGGTGTGTAGTTACAAGGGAAAAAGGGTATGATGAAAGGTAAGATAGTAAGAAAAACATGTAAGCTTCTGCAAACCATGTTTCTAAGCCATTTGGGGGACTCTGTTAACAAGAAAGGGTGTCCAGTAATGTCTTTTATTTGTTTAGATTTATCATGATACAACTTCTGTTAAAAGAGCTGAATTCACAGATTTTTATTTTTTTTTTTAAAATCTACTTTCCAGCAATCAGTCAGAGAGTTGTTTTGGTGTCTTTTCAAAGAAACAGATACAATCGTATTCAAAGAACAGGCACAAATGAGTTTGTTACTTCATACGGGATACAAAGAGAAAGGCAGTCATTTGTAAACCTTGAGATGAAAAAAAGGAAGATATCAAGGGAAGACGAATTGCTTTATATAACAAGCTTTGATGGTAAATAAAACGTCTGGGCAGGATGTTTAGTCATAATAGATTGACTGTTTGGGTCTTGGCTGACATATCTTTGGGGCTTTATTGACATTAACTACAGTTGTATGGAACTTTATTGTATGGGAAAGAGTTTTTGTTTGGAATTTGAGAAACCAGTCTGCAGTAGGAACATCTTGAAAGCACAAAAGATGCTGATCAACAGAGACCATAAGGGCAAGAAGGAAAGGCTGTGTGTCTTGCATACAAGAAAATCACAGGCAAGGCAGAAGACAGAATGTGGATCTATTTAATTGTGTTTGAAGCAGAATCAGCAGCTTGTTATGTTTCTTCTACTAACCATTCATAACTCAGTAAGAGGGAAAGACTGAAGGCTCCCCATAGTCCCCAGTGAAACCAAAAGGATTAGGCTTCAGCTCCAGTTAGGGGGGGCATTCCTTCCATCCAGTCCCAGCACTTACTGCTAAATGAGCAACAGCTCTGCCTCAAATTCCAAGGGTATGGAAGCAGTTCATCAGCCATGGTCTGGAATGAGTCCAGACGTTACAGAAAAGGATCAAATATCTTTCCCGGTCTGCTCCATTCAGTTCTTCAAACAAACTCAGTATTTTCATAGATCTTTTCTTTCCTTGGCCATCCCTAGTTGAGATCTCCCCACCCTGTGTTGAATTTTATGTTCACCCAGCAAGATTCAAGATTATAACCTGACTCCAAGCAGGCTGACACCAGGTAATCATAAATCCCTGCTCCCCAGGAGGTGTGTTCTCACTCAGACAGCACAAAACTCCTCCTGCCCAGGAGCTAAGGTATTTTCTCAACTCAGACACAGTAATTTTCATGGTAAGACCAAGGAAAGAGAGGGAAAAACTCTACTACACAAAGGAGAGCACACATCACATATATGACTGGGGAGAGATTAGTGCTACCTCAGCAGGTCCTGCGTCTCAGTAGCTGGGAGTCTAGAATGGAATAACATATGAAGATCCTGAACAGATTAGAAAAGACTTATGGGGAGAAGGAGGGGCAGATGACTTGATTTGTACCTTTTTCTTCTGTTGCAAAACCCACACTTTTTCCTTTCAAACAAGATAGCTAGAAATGTATCCCCCAACGCAGTGAGCGTGTGAAATGCTTATCCTTTAATGTGCAAATTCTATACTGCACAGGGGAACAGCTAATGAGTCACTATTTTAATGAATTGAGTTAAAATGGCAAGGTGACATCCTTCATTTAAGGGAATGAATTCTTAATGTCATTGTAAAATGAGCCCCTCCTTCTCCTGGGAAGAGGAGACAGCAGTAGTTTGGGTTCAAGTCCTCAGGAGGGCTTTGTGGAACATAACAGCAGGTTTTGATCAGGAGAGTTAATGAATATGGAGAAAATAAACCCAAGCACTCAGAAAAGAAGGTGACTTCATGTCATGTGGACCTTGAGAGTCTAAGCAAGACAAGGTTCATCCTAGAGGACTGCAGCCCATTGGAAGGTCCCACACTGGAGCAGAGGAAAAATGGGATGAGGAAGGAGCAGTGGAGAAGAGTTGTTAAGGACTGACCACATCCACCATCCCCACCTGATCATTGCTAAAGTCAGTTGGGAGAGGAAATCAGGAACGGAGGGGTGAAGTTTTTCCATCTGTAAAACAGTTTTGGCTCCACAGTACAGGAAGAAATCTGCTGGAAATGGTGCAGAGAAGGGCAACTGGGATGGTTTGGGGTCTGGAAAACAGGTGTGATGAGGAGAGGCTGAGGGAGCAGGGACTGTTCAGCCTGGAGAAGAGGAAGTTGAGGGGAGACCTCACTGCTCTTTACCTGAAGGGAGGCTGAAGTGAAGCAGTTGTTGGTCTCTTCTCCCCAGTGACCAGCAATAGAACAAGAAGAAATGGGGTCAGGTTGTGCCAGAAGAGGGTCAGGTTGGATCTTAGGAAAAATGTCTTCCCAGAAAGAGCAGGGAGGCCTTGGAACAGGCTGCCCAAGGAGGAGGTGGAAGCGTCATCCTCAGAAGGGTTCAACAAATGGGCATACAGGGTGTTTGCAGGAGATGGGTTAGTGGTTGAGGGTTGTAGAGTGGACAGTTGGACTTGATGATCTTGAAGGTCTTTTCCAACCTTGATGATTCTATGAAATGAAACAGAGATACACCTTCAAGGACCCCTTCCAACATGGATCCATAAGAACTATGGAATACTTCCATTTTGTCATTGTTTGCATCGTTTGGATAATTCAGTAGATTCTTCCATTTTAAAATTCACAGAAACTTATTTCTGTCCTGCTCTCCAGCATTATTCAAGATGATGCTCTGCCCAGTTAATGAACTTAGAGGATCTGCACTAAATTCCTGCATACTGCTGCTTAGGGTCCCATAAATTCTTGATTCACATCGACAAGCCTGATCTGAATCTCAGCCAAATCAATAGGAATCTTTCCATCAGCTGTCACACAACTTCTGAGTCACTTCAAAATTGCACTGACTACACAACTTTCCTCAAAGCAGTAGATTTTAAAAAATAAAATGTAATTGTAACCATGCTGTTTTCAGTCTCCCACTTCTAACACCACCATAAGATGGCCCCAAAAAGTCCCTATATAATGCAGTTTACTGAACCCTGATCAGATATTTGCTTGTTTGCAAGAAGCAAGAACTGATCCAGTAAACTCTAATATTTCTCTTAAAGTCTTGGCTCATTAGCAAGATTCTGAGGGCAGCCAGTTAATGGGGAAGATCCTCAGTTCTTAGCAGGCACATCGTGCCATCACTGAGCAAGGAAGAGCCATCCTTCAGCATTATGTAAACAGTCCTGAGAAGCCTACAGACAAGTATTTAACTAACCTTTCCTGCTGGGAAGTGAAGGAGGCTTGAATCATCTGTCTGGGAAAAGGGACCAGGGAAGAGAGAGGCTTTGATTTACTGAGGGGGAAGGATGCTGCACCAGATTGCCGATAACCTCCTTATGTAAAGCCCACAAGCTAGAAAGACGGACCATGACTGCAGGAAGGCTGAACAGCCATCCTGGAAATGGACAAATAATTTATTCAGAGCCACTCGTCCATTACTGTTCCTGAAGAAATGGTTAGAGTCTAAAACATCTTCATTATTTCCAATGGCTTCATTTATTTCTGCAGCAAAAGTGTTATGACTATCCTCCAGTTGTGAAACATACAATTGATTATTCTATTCACAGTCTGCATCGTCTTGGAGAGCTGAATTATTTGCATGGTTTAATTATATAACATGGGGCAGGAGAATGGAACCTTTCATCACCGTGAGTAATGCTTACTCAAGGAACAAGCCCTATTGAAGGCCAAAGAGACTTTTAGCAGTAGAAAAATGAGTCAGAACGTGGCCTTATTTGTAGTTTGTGCTCTTGCTTTTCAAATATGTACCTATCCCACACAGTATTGTCGAGGAAGAGCCATAAAAAACATTTGGCTCTGCTTAGTCAAGCTGCAGAGCACCAGTTCGATACTCAAAAGCCATAAGAGGAATCTGAAGTTCAACAGCTCCAGAAAGAGAAGGTGGAAATACCTGTTTCTCCAGAGTCTCCTGTTTGCAAATTACATTTAAATTAAAAAAAGTTCAAGCCTGCTTCCAAATAGATAACTAGCAGGACAAAAGAAAGGGTAAAACATCATGGAGCACATGAAAAACAAGATGGAACTGCACCCAATTAGCTTTTAGCACCAAAAATAAAATAATATGAGCCATTCTGTCATCATTTCTGAGATCTCTAGGAAGGATCTAAATGGCTATTGGGGGAAGAGCCAACATCCCCTAACAAATCAGAAAAGCTGTAGTTTTTATTAATATAAGTGCTGTAAAAGCACAAAGGACTGACAAACCCTCACAGTACCCTATCAGGAATAATGGCCCCAATCTTCAGTGAAACTGTAGCTGCAAACAGCAATCAGTGGAGACATCACATTGCTCATTTCAAGGACAGCAAGACTGGAAGTGGTATCACTGGGCTCCTGTTATCTACTCATGCACCTGTAAAGAGAGAGGCCATTGGAGGACTCAAGGAGAAGCAATGTCCAGAACAATGTTTCCTGCAAGTGAATGAACATTTTTAGGGGGTTTTTAAACTCTTCAATTGAAAGGCCATCTTTTCCTTAAAATGAGGTTTCAGAACTAAGGAATTTAAAAACTCTTTTTGCCAGCCATTTCTTCAGTATCTCCTATCTGCCTCGGTAAACAGAGAAGCAAAGGTTCAAACCTACTTTGTTCTATTTAGAGACTGAGCCAAAGCAGCACTAAGAGCAGGTCTAGCCAGTAATTGGAATGTTCAGCTATTTGCCTCCCATCATTAATATTGCAGTTTGTACCTGCTTGAATAGAGGTATGTTTGGTTCATTACAAGAGATTGCTAATAAATAAACTGTTTTAATAATAGAGTTTTGGATCTTGCACTAAAACGAAGTTATAGTCTCTATCTTAGGCCTTTTATTTTGCTTTTATGTGGAGGAAAATGGAAGAACCTTTTGCAGAGGATTTCACAATTTCAATTTGTTTCTTTGGGGAAAAAAAAACAAACAATAAACAACTCTGGGTTTGCAAACTTCTCCAGATACTGAAGTGCTGCTCAAGACCAAGATTGATAGGGGTTGTTATGCAACAGGACACAGTAGGGCAGAAGAGGCAGAGATACTGTCAGCTGCTCATAACCATCCTGCTCACTCCAAAGCATTGAGGGGATGTGGGTTTTCTGGTAGTAGCAGTAGTTTGGGGTTTGGTTTTGTTTTACTGCATACCATCTCTCAGATTAAGCAATGAGACTTCATGTCTCTGAACCCCTCAATTAATGTTGTGCAAATGCACCCAGTCTTTTTTCCGGCTTGTCTCCTTCCCTCCTCCCTTCCTCCTTCCCCATCTTCACAGTGAAACCTCCCACACTTGGCAAGAGCTGCTGAGCTCTAGCCACCCCCTACTTCAGACCCAGATCATGGTTTCAAGGCACGTAGGGCAGGTTGGGGTTGAAATGCAAAGCACAAACCTAAGCTGAAGTGTGTAAAGCCCTGGGATACCACCCCACATAGGTGCTGCTGCATGCCAGGAGCTGCTTCATGCTCACCACCCCAGCAGGCTAGTGGAGACAGGGAGCTGCCTCTGACCACGCCAGATCAGATAGCAGCAGAGCACAGTTAACACCTCAAGGTGCCAAAGGTAATACATCCCACCTTTCTGAAATCATCAGGTGATGGCTTTTCCATTGAAACTGAGCCGGTGCTTCTTCTGCTTTATTATGAATCTCAACCATTGTTTAGCTCTCTATCCCATTTAACAGGTTAACCCTGCAGCGAAGACCGAGGGAATAAACCCAGCAACGGGGAACAGAGGAGGCCATTCAGTTTCTCTGGGTCTTCATCTGGGAGTGTTAATCCTCAAGGCTCCAGAGTCCCACGTGCTCTGCTCTCACAGGCATCGTGCTTATATGAAAAAAGGGATGTTCATGTTGGATGGGGACAAAGAGCAGAGCTACACTAAGCTCAGCCAAGCAAAACCTGAAACCTCACTGCAGCAAACTGGGAGCACTGGAGACATGTGGGAATATACGAGGTGAATGTCACCCTTACAATGGTGCAGAGTGCAAGGGTTGTAAGAAATGCCCTTGCGCATATTATACACAAACATACATACCCCAAGGCACTACATTTGGCTTCCTGGACCTTATATTTTTCCTTTTCACTTGCTCCTAGACATTTGATTATTGCAGTCCTTTTGACTTGTGAGAACAAGACTCACCATTCCCTGCTGGTGTTTCACAACTGCCCTCTCAGTCCCTGTTGCTCACTTTTCTGTTTATCCAGCTACATCCTGCATTCACATTAGGAAAGGAGGCAAAAGGCAAAATGTCTGTAAGGATTTATCCCTCCTCCAATATATCCTTCAAAAACCTGTGGTTGATAACAAGAGAAACACCACCTCAAGGTGAAGGCACTGTCATCCCGCTTTTCTCTTCATACCCATCAGTACACATCCAGTAAACCTGACTAAATTGTGTGCAGTTCTGGGCCACTCAGTCCATGAAAGAGATGGAGGGGCTAGAGCAGGCCCAGGCAACCAATGAGGGTGAGAAAGGGACTGGAGGGAACCTTCCAGTACCGTATCCCATAGGATTTCCCCTAGCAATTGCTCGAAAAGGCCAAAGTTGGCCCTGCTGAAGTCCAGGTTTGTGATTCTGCTAGGTATTCTGTTTCAACCACAAGAGATCCTGAACTCCACCATCTCATGGTCACTGCACCCAAGGCTGCCCTCAACCTTCATTCCTTCAACCAGACTAACCTTGTTGGCGAGTACAAGATCCAGCAGTGCTCCTCTCCTACTGGGGTCCTCCACCATTTGCATCAGGAAGTTGTCACCAATGCACTGAAGGAACCTCCTGGACTGTGGGTGGCTGGCTGAGTGGGTCTTCCAGAAAATATCTGGGTAGTTAAAATCCCCCATGAGAACCAGGGCCTGTAGCTGTAAGGCTGCTATCAGCTGCCTGTAGAAGACCTCATTCACAAACTCTCAACTCACCCCTTCTACTTGGGTTTCCGTCCTCCACCTGAGAACTATAGGATACAGCCAACACCCCCCCCCCCCCCCCCCCCCTCCCCCTCTTCTTTTCTTTTTTTTCCTGCTNTTTAGCTGTTGTCCAGACTGCTGAGCCTGGCTCCACAAATCTACACCTATTTCAGCCTCTCTAAGCCTTTCTAGTTCTGCTTGCAGCCTTTCAACCTCATCTTGCAACTGTACCACCCGGTCAAGCAGATAAGCTACTTGCTCGCATCCTACGCAGCCAGGAAAACATAAAAAAGTGCTACATTCTTGGCAGCCTGTCACATGCACAGCCTCATCTTGTTGGCAACCACTGTTTGGGTTCCCACATCCATGTGCAGTGGTGACCGAAGCCTGGTCTTCCGCTGCTACCGCGTTGTTACCACTATTTTTTCTTTTTGCCCCCGGCGGCTAAAGTGGCTAAAGTGGCTAGCACCTTTGCTTGCTGCATGTGGTCTGAGCACGACTTCTGGTTTCACGTTCCTTAGAGACTACAGCGCCGCACTCCTCGCGGTGTTTGCACGGCTTCTCCCGCGAAAGTACCCAAACCTCAGTGGCTGCCTTTCCTTCTACCCCGAGCTTTCCCATTCAGGGAATCCCCAGATCACCCAGAAACCTCAACAAAATAGCGTTCAGGAACCAGTGCTCTTGCTGCTGCATGTGCTCTGTTAGGAAGCCCTTCTTCAAGGAAAGGGTGATCAGAGCCAGGGCAGTGGTGGAGTCCCTATCCCTGGCTGTGGCCCTGAGCACCCTGGTCTGGCTGATGTGATGATGTTAGTTCCTGGGCTGTGCTGCGTGAGCTCAGAGGGCTTTTCCAGCCTCAATAATTCTGTGCTGTTATTTGTGCTTCCCCCTGCCAATCTTTTTGCCTACCTTAGGGGTTCAAGGAACAAATTCGTGAATGCAATTATCTCTGCACTGGTCTGAAAAATATTCTAGTATTTCTGAATTTATTTGTTCATAGCAGGATAACAGGTAGCTTCTTCCCCTCCCAATAGGAAACAGGTTGAAGCAGCAAATTACATCTTTCTCCCTACTGACCAACCTCCTTCAACTTCCACAGGAGACAGAACAGCTGAGTGGAAAGACCAAGAGAGATGGAAGTAGTTGAAAGAAGAAAGTTTAAAAAAAAAATCTTAAAAACATCAAAACTTACTGAAGCACTTTCCCTAAACAACTTATTTTCCTGGTGGATGCCACAGTGTGTGCTGCCCGTGTTTTCTTTTCTTTTCTTTTCTTTAAAAAATAAATAATTTGCAGGTGCATGAAGTTCAGCTACAACAAATCTTTCAAGCCGAAGCTACAATTTCTTTGTGTGATTAATTCACTACATTAGGGCTTGCTTATAAATTAAAGAAACAGAATGTATGATGTAGTGCAAAGGAGTTGTATATTTTCCCTGCTAAGCTACAGTGCCTGTAAATCATTCCCATCACACTTCGTTTTTAATTTGAATTCATAAAAGGTTATACGTTCCTTTGTGGTTTAAAATAAAGAAAAGATTAGAGGCTGTGAACTCTAAGGTTTATTAAAGGGAAAAAAAAACCAAACATGCTGATCATAACCTTCAGGAATTACCATATATGTAAAAATTTAAGAAAGGAGAACAAATAAGGTTTTTACTTAAGCCCTAGGAATTTTAAGTGAAATTTGAAGTCTTCTACTGCAAATGTATTTGTGTTCGGCGAGGGTGACAGGGTAAGATGAGGAAATGGAAAGTCTGGAACAAGATTACCACCCCTCACCCCAGGTCAGAAGTCTTGTGAGGTCATTTTAACCAATTGTAACTAATCATAGAACAATCACAGTTGGAAAAGACCTTCAAGATCAACAAGTCCAATCCTCTGACCTACAGCCCCCAACCACTCCTGAAAACACCATGTCTGCCCATTTTTTGAACACTTCCAGGGATGGTGCCTCCAACCCCTCCCCAGACATCCTGTTCCAAGGTCTCCCCACTCTTTCTGGGAAGAAGTTTTTCCTAAGATCCAATCTAAACCTCCTCTGGCACAACCTGACCCCATTTCCTCTTGTCCTGTCTCTCGTCCCTAGGGAGAAGAGGCCAACTACCACCTCACTCCAACCTCCATTTAGGTAGTTGTGGAGAGCAGTGAGGTCTCCCCTCAGCATCCTCTCGTCCAAGCTGAACAGCCCCAGCTCCCTCAGCCTCTTCTCATCAAACCTGTTTTCCAGACCCCAAACCAGCCCGACTGTCTTTCTGTGCCCCTTTCCAGACCCTCGATGTTCACATTCAGCTCTTACCCTTAGTAGCCTCAAGGTCATGCCTACAGAGTAAAAGCTTGAGATAGGCTTTAGTAAGGATCCTTGCACAGTTAACTCTTTCATGGGATGGGGAACTCTCCATTCCATTGTGCTTATTATTCCTCGCATCTAATTGAAGGATAGATCACCATCAGTAATACTATGAGCAGGGGGGGGGCGGGGGGGATATAATTTTGATGCTCATTGGCAATAAAATAATTAATTTATTGGACTGAAGTTTTGCAAACTGCCTTGTTCCATACGTAGTGAAATGGATAACAATGGCTTTTAATGTCTCTTTCAATAAAGTGCAATCTTGCATAAGTCTATTGATAACAACAATTAATAGATTTATTTTATTAATCTATTGATTGAGTTGCCTATGGATTCCACACATTCCGCTTCATAATTCCATAAAAATTAGCAGCACCCCTGCCTCACCTTTTATCTGACACATTGAAAATGTTCCTCTAGCATATGTGTGTGCAGTATAAAATCAAAAATTCAGAAAAGATATAAAAATAAAAGAAAAGATCCTAGTATATTTTTTCTATTTTTAGCAGAAGGCAGCATAAACCCAAGAAACTAGCCAATCATTTAAGTTTTAAATGGTAGTTTTACATTAGAATGGATTTTTCTTGCTCTGATCGGGTGATCCTCTGAATTCCATAACTGAGGATGGGCTAAATGGGTGAAGAAAACCCCCAGCCCCTAGCACACAGTTCCACATGGTATGGAGGTGGTCAGATCACACAGAGGTGCTTTCAGGTGAGAAGCTCCAGTCCATGACAGTGCAGGTACAGACTCTTCAGGTCCTGAGCTTTAAAGGGCGCAAGGGCACCAGTGAAGCCTCAAAACTGTTGCTAAAAGTGGTATCCAAGTATAATAGGCATAAAAATTGAGATTTTTATTTTGCACTGGATGAGAATTGCTGCTTCTCAGCCAGGATCCTTAACCCTGCCCCTCCTTTGTGTCTGCAGCCAGAGCCGGGAAGCCCCAGCCAGCAGGACCCAACAGGCTGCTTGGAGAATCATATTTATATCAGGCGCCCAAAGAATGTTGTTTGCCTTGGCATTTCCTGCCTGACTGGTTTTCTCTTCCTAACAACCCAACTTTGTTTGTCTTAATTGAAGATGTTTACTTTTGCAGTGATTGCAGTAAAAGCCCTGGTCCTCATAAGCAGCAATTTGCAGAAAACAATGCAGGGCAGGAAAACAACTCCTGAGCAGCTCCAGCAAACTCAGCCTGCAACATCTCTGCTGGGGACAGAGGCATTGGGCCATCACCTAATTACCCAGAAGGTATTTAAGTAGGCAAGGTAGCTGAGGTGATTCTGAACTGACGCATCTTGCAGACAAACTGCTTAGTCACAGCTCAGCACAAAACTCTACGGACTCTTCAGCCAAGAAGCCTTTGTCAGGGATGCAAAATAAAAGCAGATTTTCTTTCTTTCTTCCTTTTTTTTTTTGTTTTAAGTTTGTTTTGTCTCACAGATCCACCCTGCTGTACTCTCATATTTATTTCACTCTGCATTCCTGGCAAACTAAAGCTTTGAAACCAGCAGGCACTGCATGACCAGTATCAATTCCTTAAGCTGAGATCCAGACCCAATGATGAAGCCCCTCAGTAGACCTAATTTGCTGCAGCCTTTCTGCATTTATTGATGAAGAGCAGCTCTTCTACACTGAAATTTCCTGCCACAGCCCAGGATTATTAAAAGACTACAAGGAAGACAAAAAAGAAAGAGCTGCCACCTAGAAACAGCTTTATCTGCCCAGCATAGGAAAAATTAATGTATTTAAAGTGAGTTTGAACTATTTAAGGGAGATGCATAAGTGAGTAGAAACCCTTTCACCACTAATTGCAAAATCAAGTAACACAGCTGAGTAAATACCAGTCAGAGTTTGCACATCAAACTGAAAACTAGGTATGAAATGAATGTACACATTTGCTCCATGTTGTAAACTTGCTCCCTTACAGCCTTGTGGAATAGCCAGGGCACCTAATTCAAGTTTTCTCATTTATTTCAGTGAGCTCAGGACCAAACCCCCAAGTTTTGCTCTCAGAAAGCACCAAGTTCTTCACACACCACTTTCTAACAGAGAGGACAGACACAGTCTGGCCAGGAAGCCCAGGTTTAAAAGCATGAAGTCACAGAATGATGCCTCCCGTGAGGCCATACATCGGGTGGACAGAGTTCAGCCACAAAACAACCCCAAACAAGACTTCTAAATCTTACCCAACAAAACAAAACATTCAAGCATTTCTCACAAGCACCGCGTCCAAATCCTCTGTTCACAGGCACCATCCTGGGAAGCAAAGATGCTTTTCCCACCACTTAGAGCTCTCAAACACCTCCAGGATCAGGAGTTCGCCAGAAACATTTACTATTGATCACAACTGCAACCTGACATTACCTGTAAATATGTCCATAACTATTCCACCTGTAGGACAATGCACACAAAATCAAAACCAGAGCTTCAAAGCAGCTCTGTTTCTCTTAAAGATCAGAAAGAGGTTGCCTCAGCCCATCCTCATACCTTTAGGAACTGATTCAAAAAGGAGGAAGCTGCTCCATCTCTTGGCACGGCAGACTGGAGCTCCTGGAGCCAAGGACCACGGTGGGGGTTGGCCGAAGTCCCAGGTGAATCTGCTTATGGCAGTCAAGACCTATGGGTGCACTTAGGGCCCTGACAAGTACCTTGATTGCATATTAAAGAAACACACAGAAAACAGGAGGCGGTTTCCTTTTAAGGCACATTAACCCTTATTCTCAAGTGTGAATACACACTGGCATTGATAGCTCTTTTTACTACTATACTAAAAGCTGTTGCTGGAAGGAAATCATACTATAATAACCCACTCTACCTCTTCCCTGTCTTTTTCATGCTCTAAAACTGGAAACCTGACCTACCAGTGATGACTCTCCTGTACAGAAACTGAACTTCTAGCTGAACTATGTTTGGATATAACCTGCTTGACAGGGCTAGGGAACCTAAGGAGTGAGGCAGGATGTTGCTCAGTGATGAAAATTAATTCATAGCTTGTACTGTGTGATCCAAAACCTGGAAGTATCTCTTCCTTTTCCGGTGTCCAGCCAGACTATCTGAATCTGCTCACACAGGCAGGACCATAATAATGAAAGCTGACAGATCCATTATTAATTTCATATTGGCTTCCCTTGCTTTGCAATTAATTAATTACTAATAATTCTATAGATGGACTAAATGAGGATTAAGTACCTTTAATTGCACACTGGCCTTGATAGCTCTTTTTACTACTATACTAAAAGCCAGTGCTGGAAGGAAATAATCTCCCTGAGCTAGGGTGACTCACGGTATGACTCACCTAGTGTTTTCTTTCATGGAAGGACCAAATTCCACTTGTTCCCTGTTGTAAGTTTCATAATAAGCTGTGATAGAGCTAAGATCTGCACACTGTAGAGTCACTGCTTTGCAGCCTGATTTGCTATCACACAAACCATTTTGAGCTCTGCAAAGATGCTGTGGAGGCTTTAACATCAGAATCTTTCTCCAAGGTCTGCTTTGGTCCAGCAATGTTTGATTAAATTAAAACCTAATTAAACTCTAAAATGAATGATGGTCATTTTTCCTACAGTACACAGGTGTATTGGAATTCTATGCAAGATTGTGGATGTGGCAGGGTGCCATTTGATCCAGCTTCATTATGAGATCTCCCAGTGAAATTTGTCCCAAGGAGGATATATTTCCCTTCTCCCAGGTGCTGAAGGCCTCAAGGTTTAGACACATTTCATTAGCAGAGGTATATAGTGCATTAAAAACCCACTTACTGGGTAGCAGCTAAGCTGGTTAACCATTGCCATGCTTTGAACCCACCTCGACTGGTGCTGATTCCAAGGCATTTCACTCAGGTTTTGTTCCAAGTGAGACAGATATTCCTCAGCACCTGAAACCCATCATTACCTCTCTTGCCTTACGGGTGTTCTCTGCTTGTTCCCAGGTATTTTGCTCAGCAGAAACTCACCAAAGCATAGCAGGCTTCATAACAACCAGGAAATGTTAATTATCCTCACCCAAGGAAAGTTGCAACAGGATCAGTTGTGGCATTTTGCTTGAAAACAATGGGACAGGATTTGGGTTTGGGAGATACAGTTCAAGGGCATTTCCTACATTGGTACAGAGAGGAAAACTCCCCTGTGCCATAAACAGCTGCATCGTTGTCTACCACAAACCTTTGACAGAGATAATTTGAATTTAGAAGACAATGGGAGTAACTTGGTCGCTTGTAACCAAGAGAGATGGAGTAAGCAAAGACAGAATAGCAAAAGCTTGATCCCCCTAGAACCTCCCCATAGTCAGTCTAGAGGAATTTGTGATGAAAATGTGGCTGCAAGGATCATGTGATTTCAGAGCCTACAAAAACCAGTCTAAATAACCTGGTTTCTGTCACAACTGCTTCCTGATGGATCAGGTTTGCAGCTCAGGGTGCTGCCTGTCATTCTTTGCCTCTTCCTTCTCATGCAAAATGAGGCACCCTGAACAGCAGTGTCAGGTAGGGCATTTTAAGCCATTCATGTCACCAATACAGTCCCCTCTAATTTGAGGCAACCAAAACACATCCTATATGAAGCTTTCCAAGCGGCAGTCCTGATCATTTGCCTTCAGGCCTTTCCTTCCCTTCTTGCTCCTGCAGCAGAACAGCTCTGCCTCTCCTATGCTTTAGTCTTCTGCAGAAGAGACAATCTAGACTCAATCTTCTCCAGCCTTGGATTCAAAAACTCAGCTCCCAGAGACAGTTCTCTAGATGATCCCAGCACTAGCCTGCTTCAAGCTATCCAGGATCCTTCTCTGTTACTGCTGTCTTTGCTTCAACAAGTTTTTGCCATTCCAGCTTCCTGAAAGGAGTTTGTAGAGAGGTGGACGCAGATATCTTCTCACAAGCAACAGATGATAGACAAGAGGGAACAGCCTCAAGGTGCACAGGGAGGTTTAGATTGGATATTAGGAAAAGTTTTTCCACTGAAAGGTTCTCAGGCCTTGGAACAGGCTGCCCAGGAACAAGGTTGAGTTGCCATCCCTGGAAGTGTTCAAAAGCCACACAGAAGTGTTGTTAGGGAACATGGGTTAGTGGTGGGTTTAATCCTGGACTTAGTAGAGGAGGGTATAAGACTGGACTTAATGATCTTAAAGGTACCTACCAACCTAGATGATTCTATGATTCCTTAAAAGCCACAGAGCAGACCTTCCTAAACCACTTTTTCCTCTTTTTTCTCTGCTGTGTAATTTGACAAAGTGCTCTTTTCCAGGTCTCATTATAAGGGGCTACATCAAACTGCACATTGGGACCAAGCACCATGTTCTCTCTACAAGCCACGTACTAAATCCCTGGGGACATTTTTCTTATTTGTCCCTGCAGACTCCATCTCCTACAGAGCTTAATCAAAAAGGCCATTGAAACAGCTACAAACCCACTTATTACAACGTCCCATTTAACTGCAGTGATTTGTTGCTGCATTTGGGTAATAGGTATTTAGGGTAGGAGTACTGCTCATTGCTGCACTCAGTCCATGTCATAAATGACCTTTACACCAACTTGCATATTTCAAAATTAGTATCGTTGATAACCGATAGATACTGAAGCATCTATTTGCTGAGCCTTCCCCACGTAGGGCCATATAAGCCATATAAAATCTATACTGAAAGAACAAGCAAAATCTTTATTAATGTCTCCTTTTTTCTTTCATACAAGTCATAAAATTTCTATCTTGTACTTGCTGAGCCTGTAGTGGAAAGCAGTCAGCAGTGTGTTTGCCATAGGAAAGATAGGAAAGAGAGAATTAACTGTATTTCTGTTAGACCATAACTGTTGAATCTCCTTTTGTTCTGCCCCTTTTCTAAAATGAAAACTGTTGTTAGGCCTTTTAGGATTACTCCTTTCATTAGGTAAATTTGCTTGGAGCACTTCTCTTATAAGGACAGGCTGAGAGAGTTGGGGTTGTTCTGCCTGAAGAGGAGAAGGCTCTAGGGAGAACCTTCCAACCTCTGAAAGGGATCTGTCAGAAGATTGGGGAAGACTGTTCACAAAAGCAGGGAATATAGAATGAGGGATCATGGTTTGAAGATGGAAAAGGGCAGACTGAACTAGACATGAGGAACAAGTTCTTGAATCTTAGGCTGGGGGATCCCTGGAACAGGCTGTGCAGAGAGGTGGTAGAGGCCCCATCCCTGGAGCCATTCAAGGTCAAGATGGATGGGGCTCTGAGCAATCTGGTCTGGTGCGTGATGGCCCTGCTTATTGTAGGGGTGTTGGACTAGAAGACCTATGGAGGTCCCTTCCAACCCTGTGATTCTATGAAACCTTTCCTTATTGACCAGTGGTATAACCCCACATCTTAGGTGGGAAAAGGGTGTGGAGCAGTGCTGAGCACTTTGGGGTAGCAGAAAGAGTCAGAAACTAGATAATGGCTCCTGGCATCAGAAAGCATTAAGGAGAGTTGCTGTTTGTGGGGGGAAATTTCATTTGGCAGGTGTAGCGGGTTGAAACTCAAAGTGCTTTGCTCCCAGGTTTTCAGCACCAATTTTGTAGCGGGTTCAGGACCACAACTCAATATCAAAGAAAGGAAAGCAAAGCAGTGAGGTCTCGATGGTATCTCGGATAAAATTCACCAGACAATCGATGGCTTGGGGAAACTCCAGAAAGGTTTATTAACTCTATAACTATATACAGAATAGGAGAAAAGGTTATGCAAGTCGGTGCACACAAACTAGAAACTGTGTCATAAATGCCATTACACAACCTGAGGAAAATAGAATGGGAGACCACTCCAGTTTGGGCCTTGTATCTTCTTCTCGTTTAGAGACCTGGGAAAGAGAGCATGTCAGTCCGGGATGGCCTGAGTTTCTCAGCACCCACACCTGCAGTTCTCAAACTGCAACAGCAGGAGAGACCGTTTAGAGGTTTCCAAGTTGCTAAGAGTGGAATGGGAAGCGAGACAGACAGAGAGACAGACAGACGTCAGCCTCTCACCTTGCGCCGTCTCTTTGACTGCCATGGCCACAGCAGACAGTTTTCTCTGGCCGCAAGCCATCAGACAAAGCAGCATGAGAATGTGTTTCCCAGGCAGTGCTGAGACATCCGAGGGTGTCTGCTGCCTCTCCATAACTGACACCACAGCAGAGAGGCAGGGATGCATGACTGCTGCTGAGGTACATGACATGCTGTCCACAGTATCCCTGCTTTTACTTCCTCTGCAATGACTGACTTTTTGGAGCCAAAGAGTCCTATTTTCTCTGCTGCTCTACTCCTTCCTATACTTTTTCTTGCTGTAAAGATCAGTCTTTCCTGAGCAATGTGCCATGCCCCAGCTTACACAGATCCTGCCCACACAAAGGACATGCTGAGCCTGCTCAGGCAGTCAGGCTCTGTGGCTGGCTGGAATTGTGATTAATCCAAATATGCCCTTGAGATGCTAGAAAATAACTGTGCCTGCTGGGATTCAAAGAAAACATCATTTTCTCTTATCCACTGGCCAGGGTTATGAACAAATGGCTGTGTGTAGAGAAGGAATCACATTAAGCTCATTAAAAATAATTTCGCAGGAAACAGAGGATTCACTTGCACAAAATTGGCCTGTGAGTGAAATAATAAAACACACTGTTTTTCCTTTAGCAATTCAGTGTAATGTCTGTTATATTGCCGAGACATTTACGATGCAGCACATGCATCTTCATGAAAACCTCTCTCCTAAAAGCAAGCTCAGCATTTCCTCATGGCAGGGGCAACATTTTCCTTCACTCTACACTTGGACATAGACTCACAGGCTGGTCCTGATTGGAAGGGACCTCCAAAAGCTATCCAGTCCAACCCTCCTGCAGTGACCAGGGACATTCTCAGCTAGATCAGATTGCCCAGAGCCTTGTCTAGTCTCACCTTGAAGACCTCCAGGGATGGAACCTCAACTGCCTCCCTGGGCAACATGTTCCGATGTTCAACACCCACTCCTGCTAAAGAACTTCTTCCTAACAGCCTGTTTCAATCTGCCCTTCTCTAATGTGGAAACATTGTCCCTCACCCTATCACTCCAGGCCTTCCTAAACAGTCCTTCTTCAGCCTTATTGTATCCCCGTTCAGGTGCTGGAAGGTCACTATGAGGTCCCCCTGGAGCCTTCTCTTCCCCAGGATGAACAATCCCAGCTCCCTCAGCCTGTCCTTGTAGCAGAGGTGCTCCAGCCCCCTGACCATTTTGTTGGCCTCCTTTGGACATGCTCCATCAGGTCCCTGTCCTTTCTGTACTGAGGGTTCCAGAGGTGGATGCAGGACTCTAGGTGAGGTTACACCAGGGCCGAGCAAAGGGGCAGAATCCCCTTTCTCGATCTGCTGGCCACGCTTCTTCTGATGCAAACCAGGATGCGGCTAGTCTTCTGGGCTGCAAGCACACACTATCTGCTCATGTCCAGCCTCTTGTCCACCAGCATGCCCAAGTCTGTTTCCTTGGGGCTGTTCTCTGTCACCTCTTCCCCTAACCTGTATTGATAGCAGAGATTGTTCCAACCCAGGTGCAGAAGTCAGCAAACATACTTCCATAGTTAAAATGAGATTAAAATATCTTGGACTGGCACTTTAATGCCACAGAGTGTTTATTGAAACATCACCTGCCCAGGACGACCACTTAGCATTTTACTTTACAGTATTAAGTAATAGTATTTACCCTACAGTATTAAGGCTAGAGTACTATATCTTTGACCCTTTATCTGATCCATCAGTCTCTCTTCCACAGTTCAGTAGGTGATTTGATATTCAGTGTATCACAGATAACTATCTTGTTACAGCTAAATGAATTGTGCATTTGGAAATGTTCATTAATACCATTATCATTAATTGGTTCTTACCTGAACTTCACTGCTGCAGGGACTCTTCAAATGAAATGACAGATTCCAGCTTACCTTGTCTTAAAGTAGAATTTTAAACAGCCAGCACACTGTGCAAAGGAAGCCTAGTGGGCCAAATCCTGTTCTCCTTCTGATTTCAAACAAAAGCAACGGTTTTCAGGCTGTTCTTACTTTACACTGAGATATAGGACCCAGAATAAGAGCCTAGTTTGCTTGTTGTGTTTGCAATTTAGAGAAAAATTATATCTAGGCATCTTAATTTTTTAAGGAAGGAAATTGAGTGTCTTTTTATTTTGTTTTTTTGTTTAGCAGAATTGCTGAAGTGTTGAGAAGTCTGAATTGCTGAGTCTGACTGCTATTGAGCAGCAATCTCACACAAGGTTCTGGTTTCAGGCATCTCAATGTGAGAAGGACATTGAAGTACCGGAGGGGGTCCAACACAGAGCAACAAGGTTGAGGAAAAGTCTGCAGAACAAATCTTGTGAGGAGCAGCTGAGGGAGCTGGTGCTGGTTAGTCTCAAGAAAACAAGACTGAAGGGAGACCTTTGCTGTCTGCAGTCACCTGAAAGGAGGTTGAAGAGAGGTGAGGGTTGGTCTCTTCTCACAAGAAACAACCAATAGGAGAAGAGGAAATGGCCTCAAGTTGCAGCAGGGGAAGTTTAGGTTGACATTAGGAAAACTTGTTCATGGAAAGAGTCATCAGACCTTGGAATAGGCTGCCCAGGTTGGGGGTTGAATCACCATCCCTGGATGTGCTTAAAGGTTGTGCAGATCTGAAATTCAGGGACAGGGTTCAGTGGTAGCCTTGGGACAGTTAGATTAGTGGTTGGATTTCTCCATCCTAAATGATTCTACTATTCTATATACAAAGTCATCCTCTCACTAAGCCTCAACTACCCACTCTGATGCCCTTGTAGCTCCTCCAAGCTTAGCTGTCATTCACCAGCATGGTATCAGAACTATGCAGCAACTGAAGTACCAAGCAACTGCAGCAAAGGGATTTGGCCTTGGGAATAGAGAGGCACAGGTGTGTCTGTGATGGTCATGCATCAGGACCTGCATGCTCACTGGCCTTTACACCCCCAGCTGCACCTGCAGTGTATGCTAAGCTGTCTGGCTGGAACATAAAACAAGCCAATAATTGGAATAGCAGCTGGCTTGTGACCCATTGAGACTCTCTCCTCACATGGCTTGCCCTCCCCAGATTGCTTCTGAATGTCTGAGAGAAACACTTTCTAAAAGGACAGGCAAAGGAAACCACAGGAGTCAGGCTAAAACCCTGGAATATGGGATTTATTCACTCCTGCCAACTGAAAGAGTGCTCAGATCACAATGACTACTGGACTCCCAGCCTCGCCGTCAGAAAGCAGAAAGATTAAGCAGCATTTTCTCATACATAAAGCCATATCCCGTCTGATTAAAAACAAATGAGATTCTTGATCCAACTCGTAGGATTAAGCATCTCCTAGAGAGATGACATGAGTCCTACAATATACTTATTTATTAATAATTTACTCATAGGAGAGTCCACACTGGGTTGGACTATGTGTGTAAAGCAATTATTTTGTCTTGGCCAGTACCATTAATTGACTTCTTGGCTTCTCCCAGCCAATGTAAAACTGGTTCTTTGCCATGTTTAACCATCCAGCTGGCAAGGCACTACGTAGCAGACACTTGAGTTTGGAAAAACCACTTCAAAGAACGCAGCAAAAGTTCAGTAAAGGAGATTTGTTGAAAAACTGGTAAGTGCTGGCAAAAAGAAATGTGTGTGGCCATATGCATGAATGTAAAAAAGGAGGAAGGAGACTCTTCTAACTCTCTTTTAAATCATAGAATCATAGAATCACTACGGACTGGA